>DWLI01001729.1:0-14704 GCA_018249915.1 Cecropterus dorantes dorantes | reverse complement strand
GAGGAGCGCATCCGCTCGCTCGACGAGAAGTACGAGAAGTGGAGCGGCTCGGCGCGCGTGCCCGCCGATGCGCCGGACCGGACGCGCCTCCGGCACCGGTTGCTCGAGGTGGACATCAATGAAGTGAAGCCCTCGGAGGTAGTTCGATCTTTGCTCGCGAAACGGTCCGTTTTCGACGAGGACTCCGAACGACTAGAGGGCGCGGCGCGAGCACCGAGTCCGACGGGGAGTCCGCGAGCGCGAGGTTCTGCGCCACTGCCTCGCGCGTTAAGGTATCCCTTTCCGTCGCACGCGCCACCTGAACCAGACAGTGAGCACGACCGTCCTGAGCGTTCTGAACGTTCCGAGCGCCCCGAACGCCTCGAACGCTCCGAACGCATCGAGCGCTCCGACCGACCAGTTGACCCGCGATTGGCTCGTTTGGACCGTCCAGAGCGACCTGCCCAACCAGAGAGGCTGCTCAAGGTGAACGAGGCTGACTACAGAATGGAACCACGGGGTCGCCCAAGGACGCCGTCAACAGACAAACTTCTGACGGATGTCTGCGACTCGAAGTCTACCCAACCCGTTGAAAGGGAACGGTCTGACTCTGATAAGGAATCTACCAGAGAGAAAAGAACGGATATAGGAAGATGGCGACGTGAATCATGCAATGCTAAAGATGAGGAAAAGAGTTTTAATTGCATCGACGCCGGCGACATTTTAGAAGCTTTACGAGACAATCTAAATAGTGATGCGCTTATTTGCCCGGGTTCCCAAGAAAGATCTCAGGACAGAGACGGGTTAAGTATAGGCGATAAACTACCTACCCCAGACACATCTAATAAAACTAGTAATGATATAATCGAGAACTGTTTACCTTCGGAACCCTCTTATGTATCTAAACAAGATTCGGAAATAGTATCAAGAGACAAAACGAGAACGTCTTGGATCCAGAGCAATAGCAATCAAGAGAAGATCATTCAATCAGAAAAATCTATTTTAAATGACAATAGTGGTCACTTACAATGTGATATAAGTTCTAAACTCGAATTGCCTTCCAAAGATGGTCTTAAGTCTAAAAGTCTTGTAGACAGTAAACCAGATGAATCCAAAATTCAAAGTAAAAATGAAATTGACAGACACAAGGAGAATTCTATTCAGAACCATATTAATGAAGAGATTCTTTCTTTACAACTGAACGCGATAAACAGTATTGATCTTCTAAACAAAGCTTCTGAATCCAGTCATGAAATAAAAAATAATGAAAGAAATGATAAAGATAAGCACAATCATATAGTAGAAACATTTCAGAAAGATAAATTTGAAAAAGAAAATATTGAATATGAAAAGTCTCACGAGAAATTAAAGCTTGTCAATAATGCATATTTTCATACTGATAAAATAGTTTCCGACAAAGAGAAAAATCACGATGATGGTTTAAAAAACGAGCGTGATAAGGTCAGGCAAAATAAAGAGAGAATAGAAAAAGATAAACATGACAACGAAAAAGATAAAGTAAAAGTTTCTAAAATTAACAAAGCTGAAAAAATCGAAAAGGAAAAGAAGTCTAAAGATGAAACCAATACCCATAAACCACATATGGATAAAACGAACAAGAAGATAGAAAAAGATCAAGAGAGAGCGGATGACAAACATCGAGAAGCTGACAAACTAAAGCACGTTGATGAAAAGACATTGCGCCATGAGAATCACAGAAAAGATAGACACGAAAAAGACAGGTCGAAACATAATACCGATTCAGAGTCATTCAATAAAATTAAAAAGGACGAAAAACATAAACATGACCGTCCTAAGAAAGAAAATAGTGAATTAAAGCGCGATAGCAAAAAGGATTCAGATCCTATTAAGAGCCGAAAATCTTCTAAAGATGAATCTTCCAGAGACCTCTGTCGCAAAGATTCCACAGATTCGTCGGCATCTAGAACTTCTCACGATTCATCCAAATTACGAGATTCTGATAGCAATGACACAAGAGATGAGACAAGAATAAAAGGTAAATTATGTAATGAAATTTCTAACAAACATGAACCTGAAAAAGATAATGTCGTTAAGACTCTAGAGACAGTAAAGTTAGAGTCGAAACAAAAAAGTAAAGTAGACATGAAGGAAGATAAAGATTCAGATCAGAATTTTAAAACGAAGGGTGAAAGTAACCTTGAAGGCACTTCATCAACGCAGCAAAAACACAAAGAAAATATTGAGAAACAAAGGCATTATTCTTTTGACTCTTCGGGGGTGGATTCTAAACGAAAAGAACGCTTGAATTCGTGTTCCAGTCTACCATCTAATATAGGACACAAACGAAGAATGTCATCTCAAGATAGTCTCGATTGTATAAATGATGAAAATAAGAAAAGTAGGAACGACGTTAAGTATCCTGAACGAAGAGATTCAAAAGATTCCCGAAGTACAGAGAGACATAAAACTACCAAATTCAATAAGGGTCATTTTGCAAAAATAATAGAAAGTAAAACAAAGGATAATAAGAAAGATCAAGTGAAACCTCCCGATGACACATTTTTGCAAATTAAAGATGTGGATAATAAGGAAATGGGTGATAAAAGCAAAAATTCAAAGAAAAGTACAAAAGAAGATAATGCCGAGAAAAGTCTTCCAAGCCCATGTGTCCAAAATGTCCCCGAAGTATTACAAAATGATTTAGATTTTCTTGCCACTCTAGAGTTACGATCCAGTGAAGAAGATGAAAGACAGAAAGCTTTGCGGAAAGAAATGAAAGAAAAGAAACGTATTCAACAGCTACAACAAATTCAGGAACTTCAAATGCAACAGGATGCATTACAACAAGCAGAAATGAACAAAACGAAAGAAGAGAAAAAGCTTAAAACAGATGAGAAGAAGAAAGACCTGGCTCGTGAAAAGCGCATGTCTACGGACAGAAAGAGCAAAGATGAAAAGATCGACCATAACAAGCGTAAGAACCGAAAGCCAGTCCAAAGCTCAGACACTTCTGATTCCGATGAACCAAAGAAACACTCAATTTTTGATATTGTAGATGATGGACCGACATATATTTCAATGTATGATAAGGTTAAAGCGCGATCGTGTAAAAATATGCAAAAACAAGAAGAAGAAAAGCGTCAAGAAAAGATAAAAGCGAAGTTCAGTCAGTTGAAACAAAGCAGAGCTAAGCGCGAAGAGAAGAAACGATCGAGTTGGGATGAAGACAGCGACTCTGATCATGAACGGCGTAAATCTCATAAAACTTCCATCGACAGTTCCTCAGAAGACGATCATATTGTAATAAATAGTAAGAAACGAGAGAAGTCACATATGCTGAACATGGACTACGATCGTCATAAATGCAACGATTACTTTAGCGCACCCAGTAACGAAGAAGATTCCCGAAATAAATTGTCACGGAAAAATTCTAGGTCTCGGATTATGTCTGATACGTCAGATGACGATGTTACAAAAAGAAATTCCAGTAAAAGCCCTGTGTTTGTAAATAGAATTAAAAGAGAAATTTTGTCAGATTCAGAATCAAACTTATCTAAAGGCAAAGATAATGAAGGACTTCCGAAGGAGTCTTGTGATGATAAAATAAAAAGGACGTCTTTATTAAACTTATTCGGCAAAAGTGACAGTGATGACTCTAAAGTGAAGTTAGGTTTAGACAATGATAATGATTACAAAGTTTCTTTCCCTACGACAATATCTAACGAAATATCGTCTGAAACGGAATCTGTATCATCTAATAGAAATATTAATGATCAACGTAAAAAGCATAAAAAGAAACAGAAGAAACATAAGTTTTCATTCTCTGACGAGGAGTTTAAATTAGATAATAGTCACGATACAACTGAAAGCGACGTGAACTATAAATATTCAGATAAAAATAGAAGGCATAACAACAAAAAAGAAAAGCGGAAAGACAAAACTCGTGACAGTATTGATACAGATGATGTTCGTGATGAAAAGAATAAATTTAAAAAGGACAAAAAATCACCAAACCATTCATTTGATATGGGCTCGGAAGTTTTATCAAATAATATAAGGAAGGATGGCAAAATGGAAGATATATTCGGACCACTCTCTGATGAGTCAGACAAAGAACATAGTAGTTTGATGAACAGCAAATTAGAATTCGTATCTCATAATTATGAACCTATACTTAGTTCCACTAATGAAAAATTAAATCAGTGTAGTGATGATGTCAAACATAAAGAAGAATTAAAACGTCGAAGAGAGAAAAAGCGTAAAGAAAAGCGATACTTTGGTAGAGAAGATGACAACAGCCTTGATGTAGATGCCGTAAGTAAAGCAATTGAAGCTCGATTGTTTGCTGACACGGCGATCAGCGATGACACTCGAACCAAAGTAGAATCGATTATTGATAATCTAACAAGAACAAACCACAGTGATGAACATTTTACAGATAATATTAGGTCCGATGCAGCGAAAATTATTGATAAGCATACAGATAGACTTAAAAGGGAGAGCAGAGATAGAGAGCGGAAAAAGAAGAAAAAGAGGAATAAGGATGATCGACAAAGTCGTAAAGAACATCATCATTTTTATCATAATGATAAAGATGATATTTTGGACAAATTTGACTCCTTCGAATGTTCAAGAGATCTTGAAATTGTAACAAATACTATGTTATTGGACATACCACTACCAAATGATGAAATAAAAGAACCCACTATTAAGACCGATGATTCACTTTTGCCAACCGGTCTGCCTCGATTAACTGAGAGCCCTTCACTTGTACAAGTGAATGCTAGTAGTGAATGTAGTATCAGTAAGTGTAGAACACCAGATGTTATGATAGTAGATGATAAGAATAGTAACGAATATGAAGAAACCAAATGCATTGAAGTACGCGATATACCAATGCCACCTCCGTTTGAAAATGTCGTGGAAAATATATGTGATGTACCACTTCCTAAAGATCCCCTACCAATCATTGATATTGAAACAACAAACACCGAATCAATACCAATCCCGAGCATAGAAATAGATGTAAGTAGTGAAGACAGCAATGAAAATGCGGTTCGCAGCATATCTAATTTGGATGAGGACGCCGAGAAGCATTCTGATAAAGTTGATACTCCTACATGTAAAGTTGATAAGAAATTAGAAGAAAAACCGAGAGCCATTATTTCACAGGAGGAAACCGAAGATGCTGTCGCTGCACTATTAGGAGAAAGTTTTGGAGGTAAGGTAGACACATTTGCAAATTGTTATGAAGAAGTCGAAAATAATCCTTCACTTCAAATTGAAATAGAAAGCACCACCATAGAGAGTGAAAATATCCCCGAAGAAGACGCGGAAGAGATGAGACAAGCCGTGCAAAATTTGAATGCCAGTGAAATGGAAATGAAACCCGATACACCCGTGTCGGATAGTGACCTTCTGTTGATCGATACTGATACGGAAGAGGCAGAAGAAACACCTCAAGATGCTATTGAAAGGTTACCTATTAACATCATTGCAACGAACCAAGCTCTTAATAATAATTCGAAGACAACCACACAGCCAAACGTACCAAAAACTAGTGACGTTTCGAGTATAATCATTTCTAAGCCCAAGTCGACATTAGTTCATTCGCTAAATCCTGAAAACGAAACTAATATTAAGTTGAATGAAAAAGAAATTAAGATTCCTCTAATTAAACGAGATTCCATTCATCATTTAACACCAATCACAACATCGACGGGAACACCTGTTATCACATCGTGGACATTGTCTAATTCTAAATTGGTGGAACCTCAAGTTATAAATATACCATCGAATTCGATCGCTAATAGAGATTCAAACGAAAATAAACCAAAACATATTACCGCTAATATCGTTCAAATTAAGGCTCCTCAAAATCAAAACGTCCAAATCAATAGTCCTCTGAGGCCTATGATCAATGCCAATCGTGTGAATGCTCCGTATCAGGTGATAAATCAGATCATCCGTCCTCCGGTATCAAATATGCAACCTCCTACAATAAAAATACCTGAACCGCATATACTGTATCAAAAACCTCAAGGAATTGTCATATCACCTAGAATGACGAACGATCCCAAACTACAGAGCCCGAAAGCTAGTACTCAAAGCGAGACTGTAACTTCACCACGTCTAGCAAATATGACCGTTTTGAATACGTCATCGCCGAGTTTAAACCATGTTGGTATGACGTCACCGACTACATTACAACAGCGGTCTCCCGGTCAAGTGACGGTGGTACGCATGCAACAACCGCCACTCAGCCCCCTACAGGGCGTTCATGTACCACATGGAACCAGAGCCATGATGTCTCCGAATAGACCTAATTCCGTGCTCGTCCAAACACAAGGAGCTCCATTACATTTCAACCGGCTACCCGTCACTCCAGTTCTGGCTCCTATTTCGAAACAGATCAGTAACAGCAATTTAATCCAGCAGAACAAATCGGTCGTTACTAATTCTGCTTTGATCCAGCAACAAAAACTCCTAAATAAAGTTACAGAACCAAGGAAAACTGATCAAAGAGTTGGGTCAGAAGGTGCCAACGATAATGCTAAAATAATTTTATCGCCGACTAGATTACAGCCTACTACGAATGCCACGGTTTTGGCACAGAATCGCCTTATTTCAATGCAAAATGCTGTTCATGTTGATAAGATGAATTCTTCCGTACATTTGTCTAATAAAGCTTTAATCAATAGTAAAAGTCCAATAGCCGATAAAAAGGAGAGTCCGATACCGAAATCTGAAAGCCCTTTTGGATCTCCGCCTGTAATTCACGTAACAGGAATCAATCATTCGGTTGCACCTATCATTCAAAATTATACAAAGCCAATAGTTTGTACTTTGCAACAACCAAATGCTGTAAATAGAGGACATAATACAAATGTTATACATGCATTGAATTCGCAGCGATTATTGACAACTACGCCAATGACTAGTGTCATACAATTGGATGCTAGTAAAATGCCACCCTCTGTTTTATCTATGGCAACGATCAGACACCCCACAGTACTAACAAAGTCTGATTCATCACATACATCTGCTATTACAACTTCGACTCTTTCAAAAGTTGTTATGACTCCCGTGTTACTAAAAACAACCACTAATTCCAAAAGTTCTATAACAATGAATACAAAACTGGATCAAGAACGCGCAGATAATAATACTCCCACTCCAAATAGTCCATCATCGCAAGAAAGTGAAGAGAAAATTAACAAAAAACCAGAATACGGCGATAAAGATCGAGAAATCATTAAATCTTCTGTGGCACCAGAGCAACTAACGAAATGTGAAACAGATTTTGAGGAATTGCTTAAAGACAATACAAATGAAATCAAAGTTACTAATAATCCCGAAAAGAAACTAGAAATAAATGTTGGAAAATCCACAACTGTACTGACTCAATGTACCGAAAGACGGAATAGTATAGACGGCCGTGGAAAGGAAGTTCTTGTTAAAATAGAATCTAATGAGCCCGAAGAAAGGATTAATCAAGATCAGTCGTTGCCTAATGACAGCAATGAACACACTGAAAATAAAAAATCTACTAAAGTTGATGTTGAGTGTGATAAGATGGAGACAATTATTAATCCGATTGTTGAACAAACGCTAAAGGAAGATTGTGTCAGTGTCATAAAAGATGAAACATGCAATATACTTCCGAAAGATGAACCCTTAAAAAATAGTAATGTTACAAGCAATGGCGAAACTAACACTTTGTCAGATACCAGGAAAGAAACGAAAGACGATAATAACGAAATTTTTGATTCATTATCCCTTGCATTGGACAAAACGTCAAGTGAAGAAAAACATTCGGATGAAAATGATTTTTGGTCAGCTAAGGATGTAAATATAGAGTCTGTAATAAAGAAAGTCGACTCTTTGTGTAATGAAAGTTCGGATTTAAATGTAGAGAAGGAAGTAATTATAAGTAATGATACTGATGAATCAAATCTCACGGAACCAATAATTCAAAACGTTTCGTTTGATGAGCCTGAGTTGAATAAGTCTTTGCCTCAACCTGAACCCCAACCAGAACCGCAACCAGAACCTCAACCTCTCGTGGAAAATATTATTGCTGAAGAACCTATCATACAGAAAACTACAGGTACAGGGAAACGAGGAGGGCGTAGCATCCGAGGGAAAAGATCAGAGAAGGTTCAAGAAAGAGTACAAACCCGACAGATTTCAAAACCTGCAAGAGGTACTGGAGCCTCTAAACGCGGTCGGGGAAGAGCAAAAGTTGACAAAAAAATAAAAAGCTTAGTAAGCAGCAGTGTTAATAACATCCCTGGAGACGTATATGATTTTCATGAAGACTCGGGCGATGAATCGGCTTCTAATAAGCCAGAAAATAGGCCGCGCCTCATTTTAACTATCAAGAGTCCCCTGTCTGGCCAGTCTAATGCCACACCTACATCCACATTGAGTATAACACAAAAAGATGTGAAGAATATTGAAAAACCGAACAAAGATGATAAGATTGATGTCTTTGTGTCCCCATCGACGAATACCCGAAAATCTAGAAGACTTCAAGAGAAAGATGTTCAAAGGACCACCGTGGACGACGTTATCGACGACGTCATCAAGGGCTCTGCAGCGCAACCCAAAACTATCAAAGATCCTAAAAAGAGGGCTGTTAGGCAGGCGACCGCTAAAATTACCAACGAAAAGCCTCAGGGATCAGACACTAGAAAGTCACCCAGAGGCGCAAAGAGAACCAGAGATCGCAGCCTTTCGGATGCGTCCATCGATAGTAACGACGAAGCCCCCAGGAGAGACGACGTTGCTAAAGATGCGAAGGTGCCGAAGCTCGCGGAACCGATTGCTGTCGCTAGACCAGAACCTGAGCCACCTGTGACCCATGTCCCAACGCCTGTAGTCACAACGTCCGCTCCAACTCCGACTCCAATTCCGACCCCAGTTCCGGTTTCCGCACCGATTCCAGTTACGGTCTCAGTTACGGTTCCCGCTTCCGTACCGGTACTCCGGACGGAGCCAGTCGTACCGGCTCCGATTCCGGTTCCCGTTCCGGTTCCGGTTCCGGTTCCACAGCCCACTTCGACCCCCATAATGAAACCTCCGAAGAAGATGATATCGGAAATCAGCGCGAAACTGGCGGGCGCTTTCGACAATGCCGTCGCCGCGACAGCGGTGCCCGCGGTGTCAATGGCGCATCCGGAACGAATTGTACCACCACCGGAGCGTCCATTCGCGGAAGTGGAGCGATTGGCGGTACCAATACGCGAGAAAGCGGAACCGGTGCTTGTAATGGCCGGTGCGATGGGCGCGATGGCCGGCGATTGTGCCGCTGCTGGCGAAGTGGCGTTTGCGAGGCGGCTGGTCGACAACGTCCCCGGCGCCATGGTGCCCGTGGGTGCCACGGAAGCGACGGACGCTCGCGGCCAGTCGCCCGCGTTGCCGCACCGTCCGCCATCCACACATCGTCCGGCCGACCGAGCAACTCCTATCCTCGTGCGGTAAGTTACATTCGTTAAGAGATTACTTAGTAGAAGTAGCGAGAGCGACGTATATGCGATCAGCGTCAGATGGAATGGATCATCATGTGGACTGCATGGTCGTTTGCTAAAATTTAAATAGAGACTATTTTTGTATTTCTATTTCCATTATTGACATCTATAAATATGTAATGGTGACATTTTTGTCTCTTGTGCAGAGGTGGCGACGGCGATATGGGTGTGGCGGCGGCGGGAGTGGCGGGCGTTGCGGGCGTGGTCGGCGGCGTCCGCGGCTATCGCGGCGCGTACGCCGGCCCCGCCAGCCTGCCGCGCGGCGCTCATCACCCGCAACACGCGCAACATCCGCAACACCCGCAACATCCGCAACACCCACAACATCCGCAACATCCGCAGCATTCGCCGCATCCGCAACACTCGCCGCACTCCCTCGCCAAGCAGGTGCCGGTCATCGGGCCTCATCATCAACTCAACTCTGGTACGTTTCTTGTTCATGTGACTTGTTTGTAATAAAAATAGCTGGGCCTAATTATTTTTTTGTCGATTGTTACATCGCACTGCGCTACGCGACGGAGCGTGATTCTTACAGTTAACCTAACGACTAGTTTGTATAGAATACCTGGAAAACGCACGCTTACGGCAGAAAATCTTTTGTTTGGTCAGTTGTTGACCAATTCCTACGAAATCTAAAGCTATTAAATATTTTTTATTTATTTAAGTCGTAGAAAGTTCTACGACTATTACATTTCAACTGTTCTTTCAGCAATCTTTTGCTGTGTTAATATTGTGTGGATAAAAGTATAATCAATTAATAATTACTTTGTGTTAAGATTTTATTATTTTTCAAAAACTAAATGATATTTAATGTTTTAGCGTCTCGAGTCACCATCACGAGCGTGCCTGCTGTCAGCCCCCAGGGTCAGATTTCGCTGGTGAGTTAAAATTGCATTTTTATAATGAGTTTTACCATCTACTGTCCGTATTCAGTTGTCAGACACTTTGACAAACATATTCAGATATCTCATAATGATAATTCTGTTCATGCTACCTGGGACAGTCGGCCGAATTAGTTAGAAGTCCTCCGCCGGCACACCAGCAAACATCACCTATCACTTTGGTATATCAAAATGTAATAATACAATTATATGCGTTTATAATAATTTATTGCTCTTTTTATGTTCTCTTTATCAAATATGTATTTTTCTTTACAGGGCGAGAGAGGAATGTATCCCCATTTTTCACATTCACACTATCAAATGTATCAACAACATTTTCGAGCAACACAGGACCAGTGTCGGACTTCACCTTCACCATACAGGTTTGTTTTGAATTTTTTTACATTAATTTTACATTTCTTTCCAATTCATGTGATATGACATGAGCCGAGTGCTTCTCGAATGCTGGGTTCAAGAAAATGTATCATTTATAAGATTTAATGCGTTTTGATTAGTACAAGATTTAATTTCGTCTGCTAAAGTTGTTTCGTTTTCTAAATGGCGGATTTATACTTTTTTATTGTTGCAGTAGTTTTTTGGTAGATAAGGTGAGCATGCTTCTCATGATTAGCAATGCATCTGACATTGACCTCGGATAGAACACTTGTTCTATATAGAATCGCCACGTTTGTTTGAAGTCGTTATAAAAACGACTTCGAAATAGGTTATTAGTTTAAAGTATTAAACCATACTTGTATATTATGTAGATGTGTAATCGTTGTTGTTTCGTTCAGATCATTGGAGGCGGAGGGCTCGGAGGCGCCGACGCCGCCGCTGGAGCTGCGGCGGCCGGCGGGCGCGCGCAGCGCCGGCGGCACGTAGCGCTGCAGCCGCTGCAGGCGCGCCAGCAGCGGCCCGGCGCGCGGCGAGCGGCCCGCCTGCCGCCGCCGCATGCGCTCCTCGTCCTGCTTGCGCTGCTCCTCCCTGCAACGCCATTGACATATTCATGTATTTATTTGGTCTTCTTATGCCTATGAATCGCCATGAAGGATCTGCTAATACAGTAAGCATTCTCTACTAATTAGAAGGCGACGAGTAATTATTTTTGCAAAATAAATAAAATCCATCATATCTACTCGTCTAATCTGCCATGTAAATTATTAAAACAGTAATATTAGAGTGTAAAAAACTATAACAAAAATCCCATGAAATATTAATGGAATAATGAAATGTAACGGAATAAATGAAAAATAACATAAATTCTGGTGAAAGAACATAATAAAAAGCCTCGAAATCTCCTTCTAACAATAAGCCTCAAAATTTCCTTAAATATATTCAATAATATTTAAATATTACTGTAAAAAATAAAATGCTATATTTCTATCAACTGTCTTGCTATCAAAATAAATTCATGCTAAAAATATATTTACTCTCGCCTTTCCAGCGCGGCAACTTCGCTTTCGAGATCAGTGGGGTCGTTTTCTTCATACAGTTTTTTCGCAGTCACCAAGATATCTTCAAACGGTAAGTCATCTGGTAACTGTAGACATTAACACATCATTTATCAAATTGAGTAAAATGTACGCTGTTATATTTACATTATATAATTTCAAAAACTTGCATTACACCTAAATGTGTAAGTTAAATGTTTGTGCAATAGTCCCACTAAAATTAATTTAATCATTTTCTTTTTAACAATATCATTTTTTGTATAATAATAGTCCATTCGCGCGTCCACAACACTTATGACAAAATAAAAAATAAAAGATAACAGTTGTTACCTTTTACTAACAGTTGTAGTAATTTCAATTTTATTTATAGTTGTTAATTAATATATTAAAATTAATTCTGACTTCTTAGTCGATATTAATGCTACATAACGAGTACTGACGATAAGCGATTTTTCAAAATCATTTTGCTGATATTTCGACCCCCTTACATGGACGACTTCATGTAAGGGGGTAATAAGTAATAAAAAAAATCATAAAATAATAAACATAAAATATAAAAATGTATCAATTCCGCGATAATATTAGTCTAAAATCACATAATCCCGACTAACCCTCGAAAGCAAACAGTGCATCATGGCCATATCGCAGTCGCACTGCAGCACCTCGGCGGCGCGCTGCAGCACGATGGCGGCCGTCACGTACACCGGGAACAGCGGCGGCGCGCACAGGAAGTAGTCGTACAGCCGCACCACGTCCGTGTAGCGGTTCAGGCTGTGCCCGAACCACGTCAGGTACCATGGGAGCGCGAACATCGTGCCCACGCCTGCCCTGTAACAAACATCATAATCACTATCACTATTGACCTATTTTTGCCCCACTGTTCGTCATAAAAAATACTTTAGGTGTAGACCAAGTGCTGATTGGTAAAATCCATATATATTTTCGTTTGCTTTTTGCAGAATACCTCTAGTTGTCTTTTAAAATTTAACAAAAAATAATTGCTACAATAAAGATCATGCATACAAAAAAAAAGTGAAATTTGTATTTTTTTTATATAAATAGCACTGTGGTCAGCAGTATCACGAACAAGGTGTAAAAATATAAATTCCAAATGGTACTTTTAACCACTCACCACAATAATGATAAAGAAATATTATTGAACAATTAATTAATTTGATGTGAAATCAGTATCATGCATACTAATTATGATGTCACCATTTTTGCTGAGTAACATACAAAGTATATTAAACATATGCATTATTAGATACATATTGTCACATAATGTCAATTCACACGTATTTATAAATATAAATCCATAAAATATGAAACATAAAATTGATGAATATAAATTCTTTGTCAATTCGTAGCAAATAAATATTAATTAATACTATCAATATACACTAACTTGTCCAAACACTCTGCTAGCCTATCATCAGCTCTCCGGACTACAGGCAGCATGTAGTTGAGCAGGTGTTGCGTGGGTTGCATGGTGGTCTGCATGAAGGGCGCCAGCGGGGCGGTCGGGCCGTACGACAGCCGGCACAGTAGCGGGAATGACGCGCGATCTCCGCACACCAACAGCAATGTGATCGCCACGTCATGATAGCCCTGGAGAAAGTAATAGAAATAATTCAAATAACTTACGTTTATGTTCTCGTACCATACTCATATTTTTATTTTCTTTAATCTGTACACAATGGTAGACAAAATAACGTAATATGTTTTAAAGTATAGTAAAATGAAAGTAGTATACATTATATGTGTTTTATACACTTCTTTAATTTTATGTTGTATATTTATAATCAATATTTATCTTACAGAACTGAATGTTTAAATCTGTATTGTAAATATTTAATAATTGAGTTATTGGTGTGTTGAGTGGATATACTATTTTATTGTTTTAGAATTCAGTAAAAAATAATAAAGTGATAAGAAATATGTGATAAACCATTTGTTTGTCTGCTTGTTTGAAAATGCTTCAAACCAAAAGTACTAAATCTAATTTAAAGGATTAAGAATATATTTATAGATGTTATGTAGAGGTAACATTTAGCCTTTATTTCATGGAAACCCAGCAACCCAATAAAAGGCACAATCCAAAGTTGTAACAGTTTTTAATGCAGATGAAGCCATGGGACACAGCGAGTTTCAAAAAAAATAACACATTATAGGTACAAATGTATGATTTCATTACCACTTATTAAATCATCTAATTACATTCAATACATTGTTTAGTGAATACACACATACCCGACACAATTACAGATAAGACTATCAATAAATAGGAGTTCAATAAGATTTCACATTATCCCGAGTATTATTTATAAATTGACTACTACCTTACTGTTATCAATTTAACAATGATTTATTGAACAACAATATTAATAACTGACAATTTAGTTCATTGCTCCAGCTTATAGACAATGCAATAGTCAAGTCTATGATCAAGTAAGTTGAGTAGTTTAGTCACATACTTGCATTGTTTCACAAAGTACACATTTTAGCAATCAAATATTCTGTCATTAGAATAATATTATAGTGCTCAACGAAATATTAATGAAGTAATGTGAGATTGTGTGCATGTTTGTCAAAGTCAAAGAGATAAAACATAAGATATAGCAAGCCAATAAAAAAAATCATAGTACATATATGTATATTTATTAGTACACTCGCTGACCCTCGACCGGAAAGGAAAAATTATTAAGTTACTAAAATGGCTATTAAAAAATAAGGGTTGATCGTAGAAGGGTGAAAATTGAGGATTCTATGTATTTTTGTACATTGTATCATAAAAAAATAGGAATTAAAAATTTTGTCTAAAAAATAAAAAAAAAATTAGGGTTGTACTACCCCTAACATTTAGGGGGATGAAAAATAG
>DWLI01001728.1:0-14711 GCA_018249915.1 Cecropterus dorantes dorantes | reverse complement strand
GAATTGGAAAATAATTAATTTGTTATCAAGAACCGTTCGTTACTTTAAATTAATATATAACATTAAATGGTTCAGTAAACGAATCTTAATTCAAGCCGATATACGAGTTATTCGTATTCATGTTATCTTAGTTTAATTTATGAATGAACTCAAAACTCCGAGAAGCCTCTAAAAAGAATATTAGATTTTTCGAAAATTTACATTGGATACCTAATTTACTACTACTTTTTTATTTGTCGAGTTTATGTAACATATAAGATATGTATACATGATCTACCCCACTCGTTAAGTATCTATATTATGATAGTTTAATTTCTAGACTCCTACGAAAATTAATGTAAATTTAATATAAATAGAATATTGTGTATATATATGTTATGTAAATCAATATGTATTTTTTTATTTGGTTTGCTGTTTAATACAACACATTTTTTTAAAGGCTATGTGATGTGAAATTTTAAATGACATCAGCTGCTCAGAAATATTTTAACGAAAAGACTGGATGCACTAAATAAACATACTAAGAGATAATTACCTATAGTAAAACTTGTTAAACATTTAAATTGATTTTTATAAATCAAATCTAACACTGATAATGTGCCATATCTCTCATTATAATACTTTGGCAATTTATACATCAATATTTTTATATAAAAATATATATATATTCTAAAAAAATCAAATCAAACTATGTTCCTAGATTTATGGTAGTGATAAAAATGAATACTTATCTGTGGATAGTGCAGGATTCCATGTAATATAAGGTTTTTTTTTTGTTACTAAACAATCATATTTCTATAAGGAAAAAATATGTTACAAATGTATTGCGATTTATTTTAATAAAATAAAATGAAATCAATTACTTAAAGATGTTTTATTTTAATTTTGTAAAAACTGATAAACCTTCACAAGCAACACAAACTTGTGACACCACAAAAACACTTCACTCTGTCACATTCAATTCACTACTTAATAATAAATTAAATTTGCAAATGCTTCTAAAGTCCATTGTATACTTTATTATTTGGTGACTGTTTAAGTATTTTCCGCAGAGCTGTAACAAGTATAAAAACAGGACAATTAGTATAAAACATTTTTAAAGACAACACAAATTATGGTCTACACAAAAATATTGATGCACCTTAATTTTTTTTGTTTGTATTTAAAATAAATTCTTAATCCAGTTCCATTATATTAAATAATTATGGCCAAAAAATTAAAACAATAATTTACCTTCTTTCTCTTCATCAGTGAAGTCTTGCTTGGGGAACTCTATATCAAATGTAACATAAAGGTTGCCATGGAGATTATTGTTTTCAAAGTTTGGCATGCCTTCTCCCTTCTTACGTACTCTGGCGCCCGCCCACGTGACCTTGTCGCGGGAGACAGTAACCTTGTGTCCATCAAGGTGTTCAATTTCCAATGTAAATCCTGTTAGAGCATCCTGTAAAAATGATCCCAAGTTATTTAAAAACATCTTTCAAAATTATAATTTATTATTTCCTTGGCATTCTATAAGTTTGCAAAAAATATACATTTCTAGGTACAGTCACAAGCATAATTATATGACTTGGCACGTCAGCAAAAATGTCTGTCCCAAGAACGAGGTCAATAAGTTGGAAATGGAAATTATGTTATCACATATTTTTGCTTTAATGTACATTGATATACATTTTTGCTTCAATATACAGTGATGTACATTTTCATCAGATTATTTTGATGTCATTTGATTATGGTGCCTGGTAATGTCAGATATTTTTGCTGCATTCATACAAACAAACATTATTGAATGCATTCTTGGGAGAGATATTTTTACTGATGGGCACATCAGCACAGATATATTTATGCTCATGACTGTACAACTGCAAAATAATTTCAAAACATTACTATAATTTAATCATGACAAAATATAAAGTCATAACAGACTGCCAACTAACCTGTAAGGAAATGGTAACATTTGTGTAAAGGTCATCAGCTTTGCGTGTGAAATGTGGATGCCTCTCAGTCTTGAACACTATGACCAGGTCCCCAGGCTCGCCGTCCATATGTGGTTCTCCCTCTCCTCTGAGTTTTGTTTTGTAATTGTCTGGAGCTCCCACTTCCACCTTGAAAATATCATACATAAGAATACATCTATGTACATATCACGAAATTTTAACAAATTTAACTAATTACTTAAAAAGTCATCTTATGAATGTAGTCTATCATCTAGTAAATTAAAAACAGACTTTTAAGTTCTAGAAAAGGACAAACATAAGTGTTATCCATACAAAAATGCTAAAACAATTTTCTTATATTGACAAAATGCAAATTGCACATTGACTACTTTTTATTCTCACTGTGCAATATCAATACAGCTTTTATTAACAATGGAGATACAAGATTTCTCCTGATTAAGAAAAAAGACTATTTGAAATCAATTTCAATCCAATCTATCAAACATAACTTTGACTAAAATAATACTGAAACACATTGTTTAATGTTTTACATGTGATAATGATGATTCCACTACATGTTCAGTTTCGTAAATTAAAATGTATATTGTCAAGTAAACTATAAAACATTGATAAGTTCAATGTGTTGCATCACTTTGACAAGATAATTATTCCTCATTTATTATGTATAGGAATCAATACTTTATATGTAATTGTATTTCAAAACTAGAATCAATATAGTTGAAATTATATGTTATGCATTGGGATTTTTAAAAAAGAAAGTATTAGATTCCAAAAAAACTATCTTTAAAATGTGTACAATGCAATAGTAGTATCAGCGTACCTCTATTTCAAGCAACCTCTCCTCATTGACCAATTTAACATTGGGGCACTCATCACAAACAGTCTGTTGCATCATTTGGAAGCGGCCTGGTCCCAAATTCCTCGTTACCATCTCTTGCCGACAATTGCACTTTCTTGTTCCTGAGGCTGGCTTGATAACTGGTTTGTTACGTGTTATCTGTTATGAATAAAAGAAACATATGTTAAATTCTTGTATTAATGGAAAATACCAACATTACAAGCATAAGATTACAAGTACATTATATTATTGATCTAATGTTCATAACATCTATGTCAATACTACATTAGAATCTATTTATAACACACTTTAAATTTAACAGAGCGTGTCGCAAATGTATACTCGTAATGATTTTTCGTACAGATAGTAATTACGTGTTATTAAACATAGTTAATTTCATATACATATCTAACAGCTGTTCACCACCTCAGTGTTTGTTTTAAAACTGCAGAGGTAGTGAACTTAATGAGGAATTTAGACAGCAGACGTTTAAACTTACTTCTATAAAGTTTCCATTGTACAATTCCTCTAAAGAAACCGTAAGTTCCATAACAATGTCAGCACCACGTAAAGTTTCGTGTTGTTGTTGCTCGCCGCCGAAGTGGAAACCGAAGTCTCCAAAGAAACTGGCGAAGGGATCGTTATTGTTCATCATGCCATCCTTCTTGAGGCAGTCCTCACCACATCTGTCGTACAGTTCTCTCTTTTCCGGGTCCGAGAGAGCCTCGTACGCCGCCCCGAGATCCTGGAACTTCTGTGACGCGTTTGGATCATCTTGGTTCTTGTCTGGATGTAACGCCTTTGCTAACTTTCTGTAAGCTTTTTTGATTTCATTTGAAGATGCTGAACGTGACACACCGAGTATTTGATAAAAATCACGACCGGCTAGCGTTAAGAGTATTGTAGATAAAAAATATAATAAACACACGTATGCCGTATTCATTATCATGTTTCTAAATTAACTCCTAGGAACTATTTCAGATGGAAAAACATTTATTTATTCTAAATTAGGTACTGCCCATATCAAATCTGCTTCACATTTCTGCCCATTTGACATAAAGGATGTGACAAGCGTGTGAAGACAATTCGTCGCACTCTGATTGGAGTTCAATTTTCATGATAAACGAAAAGGCTCATGTTTTGTTACAGTAAAAGACTACTTCATATTTTCTGACGTAAGCAAAAAGACTAAATTTGATTAGCAGAATGTCTTTCGTCTAACATCCAATCACAACTAGCCTCGTCGAAATAAATGCTGCTACTTTTAATAAAACGATATAATTTTTCATGACAATTATTTATGAAAATTAATTGAGTAAATTATAACACTCATACTATTTTTTATTCTCTTTTCCTAATTCTCAAAGCTTATAGCTATTTTAATATCACGAAAGTATTTATTTATATTTTGTACAAAATTGCTAGAATGACATGACAACATTAGGAAATACGAAAATCACTGTCACTACTGTCACGCCGTTTTAACTTGTCATTTTACAATTTTTGTAAACTCATCCAAGTTTAGTTGGTCTAAAAAGAATATTTTGAACATATAAATTAATCGAAAATGGCATCTGTACTGGTCCCTGAAACTCCGTTACCGGGTTTTTCATTCGATAATTGCCGGCGGTAAGTATTTTGTGTTGTTGACTCATATTATTCATTTGGTACAAGTATATGATAGTTTTAATCCCGCTTTTGAATTTTAGCAATGCATTCCTCGCTCAGAAGGGTTTCCCTGCCCCCACTGCGACTAAAACCGGTACAACTATTGTTGGTATCATTTACGCGGATGGCGTGATACTCGGCGCGGATACCAGGGCTACTGAAAACACGGTAGTGTCAGACAAGAACTGCGAGAAGATCCACTACTTGGCCGGCAACATGTACTGTTGCGGTGCGGGTACTGCCGCGGACACGGAGATGACGACACAGACAGTATCCTCTCAACTGGAGCTCCAGCGCCTGCACACCGGGCGCACGGTGCCGGTCGCGACCGCCGCCACTCTGCTGAAGCGAATGCTGTTCAGATACCAAGGCCACATCGGCGCTGCCTTGGTTCTCGGCGGCGTGGACCGCACTGGACCACATATTTACTGCATTTATCCACATGGATCAGTAGACAAGCTGCCCTATGCCACTATGGGTATGTTGAATGTTAACTAATAATGTTGGTTAAGTATTATTGGTATTGTTATTTATTTTTTATTAACTTTAGACTTGAATTTGTAAAAGGCACTCTAAATATACTTGAAATAGGTTAAAAAGTGCTGTATAAATGCTCTAAATAACATGTTCTTTATTTATAACAAGGATTCCTTTGTCTTCTGATATTGAACAGACACAATAAACTTTTAGACTTTATTATCTACTATTGGTTAAATAGCCAGCATAGTGAATTATAATGTTAATCTTTTTTACAGTGAATGGAAACCCATTAAATAGAGTTGGAAAAAATATATATATTCTATTGGTTTCAGGGTCTGGTTCGCTAGCAGCCATGGCAGTATTTGAATCCAACTGGAAGCCTAACATGACTGAGGAGGAAGGCAAGAAGCTGGTCCGAGATGCCATTGCTGCCGGTATCTTCAATGACTTGGGATCAGGTTCCAATGTCGACCTGTGTGTCATTCGCAGCACTGGCCCAGCTCAGTATCTCAGAACTTATGAGGAAGCCAATATAAAGGTATATTTAAAAATCTTATTGTCTCTTTTAAATTTGGAATAACGAGTATGCTTGTGGTAAATGGTAGTGACCACTATAGACTGCTGTTGTCCATGGACATCTGTAACAAACTCCACATAGTATAAGGTTTATACCTGAAGACATTCAGAGATGCACTGGTTCATAGGACTAAAATTATCAAGATATTTGAAACAAATCCTTGGGTATTATATGTATATGGCCACTATTAGATTCACAAAATAATAAACCTTTTTAAAGACACAATATGTTAATAATTATACTGTTTATGTAGTAATAATGATGACAGATTGTTTGCAATAAAGTCTACATAGTAAGCCTGTAACAAATCTATAATTCTCTATGGGCTGCAAGGAGAAAGCGATTGGTTACAAACTGCAGGTGTAGACTGTCAAATACTGGAATAAATAACATGATCAGCTTGTAGTATATTTTACTATTGCCAACTTATAAAAATGTTTTCTTAAATCATTTTTCTTCTTTTTTAGGGCAAGAAACAAGGCTCATACAGGTACCCAAGTGGAACCACAGCAGTCCTGAAGCAACGGGTGATTCCACTGGAAGTCGAGTCTGTCACAGTCCATCAAGTGCAGCCCATGGAGGTTGAAGCCACGGGAAGTCGCTAATTTTTTTGTTGTAATCACATATTGGAATAAATAATGATCTTTCTGCTATTTTTTTTGCCCTTCATTTATTTCCTACCCCTTAGCCCTTTGATTACTGATTGACAATTCTTATACTTGTCATACCTTATCTATTTCAAACATTTTTTTATCCATCTTAAGAATATGAAAGTTGGGATGTAGGTAAAGATTTACTTACATAGTAGGAAGTTTCTACTGAAATTTCTTGGTTTGTAAAGCATTGAAATAATGTCTTGGTAAGAATGAAATACAATAAGGTACTACTTTTTGGCATTAAAGTATACTGATACGATAAAAAAATACAACAATTAACAAATATATCTTTTATTCTTGTAAAATATAACTTAAATATTTAGTACAAAATAAAGGAGGTATGTGATCAAATGTAGATTATAAACAGGACGGAATTCACTTAGACAAATAATATTGAGTATAAAAGAAAATAAAAAGACTAAGAAGTGTAAAAATGAGTATCAAAAAGATTGTAAAAAAATGTCTTATTACCTAATATAAATCAGTACATAATGTCTTAAATGCAATAAATAATAACCTTATATCCATTGACCTTATGTTAGATGCTTATACTTTTTTGTGTAAAATAAAATCCCATGTATCCTTCCACCTCAGATTAATAAGATCATTTTCAGTCAAGTCAGTGTTTCCGTAACTGAGAACACTGAACTTCTTAAACGTCAATACCACATAACACAACCAAACAACTATACACATAATAAAAAGATTAGTAAGGCGACGAGTTTTTTCGTACATTTGAAGCACGAAATACGTGTGGTCAATAACATAGGCCAACAAGAGTATTTTAAACAAATAGGCTGGGAGGTAATGGTGCAGGAATAGTGTTCTATCCATAAAGAAATATGGGAGGTAATGAAGCAGGTACCCTAGAAATAAAATACATCCAGCGTCATAAAACTTGTTGAAGGCACGTGGAGGTAAATCGTAGCAAGCACGGCGGAGGCGAATAGCGTATAATGCTAGCAAACTGCTGAAGAACAATACTGAGATTGAGCCTGTGTACCATGTCACTAAGTTTCCAATCAAGTGTATTTGAGCCTGCAACAATAACACAAGATAAATTAGCTTAACATAAAGAATATCTAGAATAATTCATTACAGACACTTTAATAATGTAACACATTTTTTAAAATAATTTAATATTTTTAGACGATTTCTACACTCATAGCCCCACAGTAGGATTTTCTCCTGTGTTGTGGATGCCATGGACACACAATGCACACACAGTGGCTAGCTTATCAGCAGTCATTTGCTGATGAATTTCAACTGGTCATTGAGCCTTACACAACATTCAGTTGTTATTATAGGGACAACGGCTGTGACAGCAGTATAATGCTAATATAATATAGTTTAATATAAATTTACATGATATCCAATGCAGTTCAGTTTTCTTATTCATAAGCTCATAAACTATTGTTGGACATGGCTTTCTGTAGTGAATGTATAAAAATGATTTTCTATAAGGTATGTTTCTAGCATGCAGTCCACCTTATAGTAAGGGGCCCATGTGGTCAACCCATGGACATCTGTCATACGAGATAGGATTAAGCTAGGAGTTAGATAGCCACATTACAGTATAAGTTTATCTACACGATATAACAATGCTCCTGAGGCCGAATCACGAGGGACTTTGATTCTATCTAGGGTGCAGAGACACATCTCTGGACTCGAACTATGAAGAGTTTTCGCACTTTTTAGATTGTCGACAATATTTATTATTATTTTTTATGATAAGACAACGCCAGCTCATTTATAAATGACGCGACCAACTTAATCCGCCAGCAAATACAAATAAAATAACAACATCTGTAATCGACTTCAGATAGGACCCTTGTCTTATTAAAAGTTACTTACTGATGTTCACAATGACTTACCATCAGGTGAGGTGTCAAATAAAAGTAGCAAAGAAACATGTCTTTGCTACTTTAATTTGATAAATAAATAAAAAGAAAACGTCTTCTCCCATCAGTGTAATAAATCTTACATTGGAGTTGGGCGAGAGCCAGTAAGCGATAGAGCGAGCCAGTAGCGGCCAGTCAGCGGGCTCGCTCGCGAACATGTGTCCGGTGGGCGCGTCCGGCGCGTGCGCCAGCATCTTGTACTGCAGCTCGAAGAACTTCTCCCAGAACGACAGCCTCGTCACCGCCGTCGGGATCATCTCCGCTGATACTAGCTCGCGTTCCCGCTCCTTTCTGTCTTCCGCTATATTGTGTTTAAAAAATATTTGTATATTTTCATCAAAGCATATGAATAATATTAGTCGTCGTAGTCAATACATTATTTTCCCACTGCCAAGCCCCGTGCCCCCTCCACATATCTTAGCGCGGTGGGCGCTTTCCAAGTGCGAATTGATAGATTGAATGATATTGAGGCATTCCATTTTAAGATTACAGATAAACAGGCATCGAAAGTGTTCCATTTCAACTAACATTTTCACATCCTCTTCTTTTTTGTAGGAATTAAATAAAATAATGTTATAATCCTTCATTTAATAATTTACTTTGATAATAATCTACCGAAAAAAAGTAATAGGCATCAATTAACTAATGAACAATACCTTTTGTATACCGATGTTCTTCAACATTCCATATCGTGTCTTGATGGGTCACGACCTTGTCAGCGACCACCTCGTGCTGATGGAAGCCCCAGGAGGGCAGCTGCCGCCCGCTGTACCGGAGGGCTGAGCCCGAGTCCACGTGGATGAGCCTCACAAGTGACCGAATACCGTCCCAGGTGGCGTCATCACTGTCTCGGTTAACAATCTCCACTCGCCAGAGATTCTGTGCTGGCATCGACACGTTATAGTCGATGTAGCAAGTTACTTCCTGTAGAATAATGATAATTGTTTTTATATACTACAATAAACGTATAAGAATTAATAAACAAAGATGTAAAACAAAAACATTAAGCTCCTCTGCGCCAATACGCAAATGAAAATAAAATTTAATAGATCTGTTGCTTTATATATTACTGTACCGATTTAGATGAAATTTTAATCTAATTTTACAGAGGGTGACATATATTACTTTTAACAATAAAATATTGAAGGAGTGGAAAATAAAATAAATAATTTAAATGTATTTATTTGTTTAAGCTTATGACCTACTTGCAAATTTTCAGTTACAATATTTTTGATAGATCACCGTCAGACCGTTCTGACGGTGATCTATCAAAATAAGACAGAGGAAGATCCAGTGGGAAGGTCAGTACTATTATACGAATATTCATATTAAAAAGATACTTAACCTCCATAGCAGTGATATAGATGTGCGGGATGCTTTGGTACCTGCTAGGGCTAGGTTGTACAAAGGGACTTAGGTACCCAATACCGCCAGTGTCGCCCGCTATTTACGCTCCAGGATCCAATATTTACCTAGGACTAAGTCGTACGTGCTTCCAGTAGCGTAACGGTCAGAGAACCGCCGGCGGGGACACCGTTAGCGACGCGCTCTCCGTTGCTTTACTATCCAATAAGGCGGATATCGTTGGAATCTAATCGAATAGGATGTTAATATTCGATTAGAAATGAGAATTCGAAATTCGAATGATCAAAAACTCCGAATTATGGGATTCGAGTTTTGAATCGAACATTAATATTCAATTCAGAATGAATAATTCGTAAGTTCGAATTATTCGCCCCCACCCCTTCTATCCAACGTTCCGGTTCCGTCCCTCGACAACGAGCGGCTGACCTGCGACTGCGGCGAGACGGGCGCGGCGACGTCGTGCGAGTTGAGCGCGCGGCTGGTGATCCCGTGCAGCAGCTGCACCACGTCGCCGTGCCGCACCGCGTCCGCCGGCCGGGACACCGCCAGCGACGCGCGCTCCGGACGCTTCACTATCCACCAGTTGTTCACGTCCTGCGAACGGAAAAAAATATTCGCTTGTCATTTTTGAAGTGATTTGCCGCAGAAGAACAGAGAAGAAAACTGTGAGCTGAAATAACTGATTTAAAATCGGTGATTTTATTAATGAAGTTTTTTTTCTAATTTTATATAATATAACAGAGTAAAAAGTTTTAAGAAAAAAAATTACATATTCAAGCTATCATACACAACCTGCTCTAATACTATATGCTAGTAAAAACATGTTTTTTTGATATATTACAACATTTTTTTTTATGACTGCACCTAAATATTAAAATACGCTGCTTTCTTTGCAAAAATGTACTTGCTGATAAGAAAAAAAAACATAAAAATTATCGATGTTTCTTGAAAATAATCGTTCGGTTCACCTTGAAGCTGTAGCACGTCACTTGTTGCTGGTGCGACGAGCCGCGGCCGTCCGCGTACCGCACCGGGTACACGTGCGCGTGGGAGTGTAGCCAGCACGTGCGTCCGTGAGAGTGCCTAGTTCACACAAACCTTTGTTATGACATTGATTATGGTGCCGGCAATACAAAAATTACCGAATTGGAGTGGCGCCGTTTAGGGGAGGTCTATGTCCTCAAAAGGATGGAATATAAAGTTTATTTTAAAAATATACGAGCCTAAAAGAAAACTTTTTTCCTTTTGGAAGTCAGTTAAAAATACACATAGATTTAAAAATGAAATAATACGCTTGCAGCTTTATTACACACTTATACCCACGTGAATTTGTTGTGTACCCCACGGTTTCACCAAAGTATAAAGGAGAAAAATATATATGTACCTATAGATGAAAATATAATTATATAATTATACGAGTATTTTGCTAGGAATGCTCGCAGGAGCGTTTAGAACAACCTACCAAAGTCATCACAATAAGATCAATGATTTCATTCCGTATATACGACAAAAACAGAAACATTAATAGTTTATATCAATAAATAATATTTATCAATGACAGTAATATTTGCTTTGTTAACATACCTGAGAGTAATTTGCGAGCCATGCGCGACATGTAAGGGCTGGCCTTTAGTGATACTAGCCAATCCGCCTTGCAGCGACGCTTGGAAAGCACTCGTCATCACACTGTCGTGAGGTCCAGCTTTCGGTAGCATTGCTAAGTGCGCGTAAAATACGCTGATGTACACGGCAAGTGGTAAAACTGTTAGTACCAGTAGCCGCCACGTTGTCGACAACACCAGACGTAGGCCTGACTCGGCGAGACCGATTCGTCGCCACATCTGACGCCCCACAAGAAACATAGCCAAGTAGTATGTGTATATACCTGAATATTTTACCCTACAACAAAAATTAAATTTAGAACAATTTCATTACTCATAAGGTTACTCATTGATATAACATTGTATCAAAGAGCAAATATGGAAACATGGAATTTTATTCCAACTGTTAAAAAATATGTAACTTGAATAAATAATGAACTTTACTTACGAAAAACAACATCCAAGGGAAAGTGCGCCAAAACAAAGCCATAGCACTGACGATATACCAGTTTTTCGAGTGCTTTTCATTACGCATAACAAACCCCACAGACCAAATAACAATTGTATACTCTCCAACAACATAAATCTAGATTGAGCAACAAAGCAATTTTCTGAAAAATGTAACACATTAATGTTAAATATCTGTCTTTATTATTTTTTACCAAAATAGATATCTGATAAATATATATAGCTAACTTTATAAACACTTACCAAATAAAACTAAAAATGCAGCAAGTATAGCAGTCCATTGGTATGTGCAAATTTCCAACATAAGTTGGTAAGTTATGGCAACGAGAAAACTGCCGCTCACAGCAGGAATTAGGCGTAAAGCTTTAACAGGCACAGACTCCGTGTACGGAGATCCTATTCTATCGAAGGTGAAGTTTCCATCATAGCCAGCAAAATGACCAGCCAAGTAGAGAAGTTGCTTGCCGAGTGGTGGATGAGCATCGAAAAAGAATACGCCTTTTGTATATAAACTAACATATCTTCCAAAATGCAGCTCATCGAATCTGGAATATTGTTAAAATCAAATCAGTTAATTTGTTAACAAGATACCCATAGCCCCTGTAGTTTGTCAAACATTTCTTGTTCTATTGCTTATAGTGTCCAGCTTTGGTTTCAGTTTCTGTTACCTTCGACCAAAAAGACCACCTACGGCAAAAAAAACACCTTCTGCAAAACCTTCGGCTTCAGCCAAAATAGACCGAAGTTTAAGCCAAAGCCGAATGTTCTAGCAAGTGTGTAAATTGAACGAACTATAACGAATATTTATGCGTGCAAGGGTAAACTCTACTGTGCAATTGCGTCGCAAATTATGTATGAAATTACATTATTCAAACTGTTGTTGTTTCAGAAACGTAGCAAGGTCTGTATTCAGCACTAGAAGATATTTATGTCAAATGAACATAGATCTTAAAAAATCGTTAAAAAAGTCACTTTTAACCAATTTCTGATTTGAACTGATTGCTTATAGTTTTTTAACCTTGGACTTAGGCCGAAAATTGTGACCTCAGCCAAATAATGCTGGCTTTGGCAAAAATTGAAATTCGGTCGGGCACTATTGTAATCTACTACTGAGTACCTTACAAATTTTTAATAAGATATGATTGTATACTTACTTTAGGTAAGTTTAGAGAGACTGACGAATGTGAATTAGTTTTTTTAAAATAAGTTTTGTATGTTTAATCTGAGAGTGTGTTATATAAATTATTATATTATATCAAAATACTGGTTTGCAATAAAGCTTTTGATTATCTTTAAACAAAAACACTTGTCTGTCAAAGCTACTCATGTCTTTTCACTATAAATGACTATAATTCATAAAATGCATGTAAAAGTGACTTGGACTACATATATAATTATTCTTTAGAGCCTCATACATACAAAGGACCAACACATACAAACAGGATGTTAGAATGTGAATTGTACTGCTAGCTATTACAAGCAAACCTTTCACTTATAATCAAGGCTGCCTTGACTAATATCAATTTCTACTAAACTATAAATCATTTCTCAACTACTGTAAAACATTAGATATACATTTTTCAAATTCTTGTATACAGACAATATAATATCATATATAGTACAGTCTGCTTAAGAAACAATTATATATGTAAGGCACTTAATAAAAACAATACAACAGATAATACTATACTATTAAAAAAAAAAAACTGTAAAATAAGCTCACATGTTAGCCAGACCAGTACATTAGTTACATGAGATGATTTTATATATTTTTTGACTTCCCTTCCGTCTTAGAAGATGCATTAAGAATTGTCTTAAGCTGCTAACCCATTCATTGCACACAAAAATATTTTATTTACTTTAATCCAGTTATCTCACAATTTTAAATGGTTTCTTGAAGAAAAAAAATGTGATATTAAACCAACACCTAAGGAGGCTGGTGGAATAATGTTACCCAATGATATGAATTATAAGCATGTTAAACAACACATATAAAATTGTTTACACAAATATGGAGACATTTTTACAAGGCATTCCTTCTTAGTCTTCAAGGGTGGCTAGCCTTGGGTGAGACTTGATCTTACCTAGAGATGATTACAGATGTCCAAGGGCGACAGTAGCCACTTAGCCATCAGGTGGGCTGCATGCTAGTTTGCTACTTCCCTACTATAAAAAGAAGGTATTTATGGAAGTACTTACACAATGTACCGGGGTTCCTCTAAGTTGTATAATCTGGTGCCAAGTGCAAGTAACAAGAGAAGAACGAACACAAGGTCTATTTCTAAATGCAAGTGGATACTTTTCACTGGTAAACTTTCTTCCTTCGCTGGTTGCACGGTTTCAGTTGGTTCCACTTCACTAGCTGGAGCGCCATCACCCTATAAATAGTCATTGAAAATTTGAATTAAAACTGCAAGCAATAAAAATATTTAATATTTAAAAAATTAAAATAATTAAGAAATTATTTACTGTTAACCATACTATAAATATAAACAGACAGCTTATAAGTATAAATAATATATTTATCGTACTTACAAGTTCTCTATTGGTTGAGGGCTTTTCTAAATAACTAATTTCAGAGTCCAAAACTTCGGTGACCTCATTTTGTTTTTTCTTTTCTTTACGTTTTTTAATTACGTTACTGGAATCCATTGGATTAAAGTTTGAAAAAGGCGCCTACAACTCTTTTAACAAAGTAAAAATAAAAATGCACTCTTTCATTTATTTCCGCACAACCGGATCAGCATTTTTTACAGTTATTCGCACAACATCACATAAACTTCCGACCTCGTCAACAATAAAACTTTTCAATCTGACAATTCTGACACTGATCTGTCAGTCAGCCTGTTTTGTCAATTTACGTCACGTTGGCATATTTTATAAATAGTGATAGGTACATGTAAACATCTAATTTCGGAGCCTTTGGATCTCAATTCTCGATAGATACATTAATAAACCGTATTTATATAATTACAGCTTACATTAGAATTATTCAATGTCAGATTAACGAAATATATATAACATATAAATTATTATAATAACGCCAATAATCTTTGCAAATTCCTTCAGTGGTCTATCTGCTTTACAAATTCCTCATATGAAAACTGAATGACTAAAAAATCAGACATTTCTCACTGACATAAGTTGACAGCCCTGATCAGTGTTGCCAACCGTACTATTTAAATCGTATTTATACGAC
>DWLI01001727.1:0-14713 GCA_018249915.1 Cecropterus dorantes dorantes | reverse complement strand
GCAAGTGATATTTAGTAACCTTTCAGAAGAGATAAAAACTATATATTTTGTCTGAAGAATTTCATACAAAATATACAATTTTTTGTCACTCCGCTAAGTTACCAAATATCACTTACTGATTTGTCTTTCTTTAATCAGATTGAAGTAGCAAATGAGCATGCTGGCCACCTGATGGTAAGTGGTCACTGCAACCCATGGATAACTGTAAGCAACTTCATATAGAATATGCTTTCTATCTAAAGTTGATCACAGATGTATTGCTAGCCCAAGGACCAAAATGATCGTCGCATCTATAAGCAAGCCGGCAACCACACTCTTATACTGATATACCAAGATTTGCTTCACATGAAGTAGGCATGCTTGTGGTACCTCCCTGGGCAAACTACACTGGCATCTACCGTAGTGAAACTACTAGACTGCTTTTAGTATATTTTGACCATAGTCCAGGCCTAGTGTGTGGACTGTGTGGTATTTACTGGTAACACACCAATATTACACAAATGTTGTCTCTGTGTTTGCCAACTACATTTTTACTTTTTGATTCTTGGTTAAAGTATAAAACAGCACAGCACAGTATAAAACTTTCTGTTACTGGTTTTCTGCTTAGCCTAAAAGTTCACTGACACAAAATAGTCCCAGCATTAAGTCTAACACATTATGTTGGGTACAAATGTTAATGTAGTTTAAAAAATTACTACTTCTAAGACCTTTTTAAACTTAGTCTTACTTTTGTATCATATTTAGCACCAATTCCAAGTCCGTTGGCTCAGCTATATGTACTATATTCTTCAAATCCTCTGTGAAAATCATATTCTTAGGATCCGATACAAATTCAAGCATTTTTGCTCGAAACTTTTCCGAAAAATTCGTAAACTGTTCTTTGGTAGTCTTTCTTGTCTGTAAGTAGCCGTCAATACCCAACGCAGCCGGTGAATATAGGTTTCGAACTAAAAACAAAACAAACCCATTCATTGTGAATAATGTTTATAATGTGATAAAATTATAATCTCAAGAAAAATAATACCTTGGGTCACATAGATATTTCTCACTGATGCCGTAAATCGAACATTATAACTAGATGCCGCTTTTAATACAGAATTCATTATAAAAGACATTTTTTGTTAATATTACATAAATTATTATCGCAAACTTTTGTAATGAAATTGAATCTGACTTTCAACACAGGTCAATTTACTTCTAGAGAATTTGAGGTTAGATCAGTCGCCGATCAATCAAATCAGTATTTATTACTTTTGTAAACGCGTAAATAAATTGGTGAGTCAGTAATGAAATTAATTAATTTAATAAATTTCATAAAAATTGTAGCTACTAGCGTAGAAAAATCTTGTGATAAAGATTCTAAGCTTTTTTAAAAAATAAAATTTTCTGTGATTAAATTTTCAAATGGTTATTTTATGTTTTAGTTGAAATGTTGACGAAATTTCTTAAGCAATCGACATTGTTTAAGATACAATATTTACTTAGGTCTACTCAAATACTAAGTATCTAAATCTCAGTTGAACAGTCTATGACAATTTGAAAATTTTATGACTTCATGTCAAATTGCAACAACGTCAACACCATACAAACAAGTCAAATAGTGAACTGAGGTTATAAAAGTGACAAAGATATTCTCAATAACATCACAGAAACAAAAGTAACCAACTATTACTGTACTATGCAGTTTACTTGAGCGTAATTCTTATCTAAGTGTATCATTCAGAACCGCTTTGGTTAAATCGCAGTTTTTTAAATTGACGATGACCTACAAAGAACATCTTTGTAATTTTCCTGTTTAGTGAAATAAAATCTCCCTAGCAACATAACGTTAACATAGGTGTAAAGTTCACGCTTATTATTAATGGAAATTATATTAATCTTCCAAATAACAGATTACTAACCTTGCAAATTCAATAGACATTGCAATTACATTACTGTGGTTTTAATTGTTAATTAATGATGATTCATACATATTATGCTGTGTTGTGTAAGAGATACTGAAATTTCTTAATAAAAATAAGTGAATCGAAGTATACATTGTGTTTAAAAAGAGCAGTAAAGCATAATACATAAGGTAGTACGAAAAAAGAAAGTTCTTAGAATATTGTTACAGAAATTACTTATAACTTGATTATAATCTCTTGTAGGTGGTATTTTTGTGATCCCTTCATTTGTGACTCACTGCTTACTTCTATTCCTTTAATAATAACAGAATTTAAATGGAAAAATGAAGAATGATGAAAGTGTGATATTATTAGCAAGCAGAAATATTATATTCTGAACAGTCCCACATAAATAGCTCATGTATTGATGTAATTGATAAAATGCAATATTACAGAAACAATCTTTGAGAAAATTAGTCTAATTTGAAAAGAAAAAATATGTTGTTTGAATGTTGATGATTGTGTATTTTTATAAAGTATATTCATATCTATATATATCTATCCAAGTCATCAAATTTTATTGATATTGTGTTATAGATATCTATTTTTTTATTGCCATTAGTGAATGATTTGTTAACAGAGATTTTTTTAAGGAACATACAGTTCAACGGAGAACCTTGTCCATTTTAAAGTCGGATTCTAATTGAGTGCTCATGTCATGAATAGAACATTTTATTATAAACAATATCCTGATTTTATTGCTAATTGACCATTTCATGCCTAATCCAGACTTAAATGTATGATTGTTACTTTATATCACATGATATAGGGTGTTGTTTCTAATAAAAATTCATGTATTGTGTACTATTGTTAAAATTAATGCCAGGTTGTATGGTATATTTAATTCATTATCTTTCAAGATAATGTATGAAATATATTACCTTTTCATAATGTAAAAAAACAATTTTGTGTATATATATTTTTTTTCAAATTCAAAGCAATAATTATTAGATCGCTTGAAAAATTCCATCATTCTCTAAGCATGATGACTCGCATGTATACAAATCGTGTCTCGATGATGAAAAATTAAAATGTGCAAATAATATATTATGACACATATTTCATTATTTATGTAACTGTATATTAATACCTTTTAATTTTCAATAGATAACCATGGATGGAAAAGTAAAGTGACAATCATTGTTGGAATGACTGCACTAATGAGTGGACAACAGTCAACAATGGGGAAAAGGAGTTATTTTGTTAAAAAAACAACAGATGACATTTCCCAGGGTTGAAATGTAAACAATGACATAGTTAGCAAATACATCATCTATATGCCAAAATATAATGTCAAATTCATGCTAGTTGATGTTTTATACATACACAATATTTAAAATAAAGTAACAACTACCATGAAAATGATGAAAAACTTGATATTAAAACCCTAACTTACTATCAAAATATCAAGTTTTTCAATTAATTGGCTTTACCAATTATTGACATTTGATTTAATTACTAAATGTACATGTTGTTGTTGGTTACAGGTTGCAGGATCTTTCTCAATGAAACAAAACAGTGATACATAAATTTAAAAGTTGTGACGTTACCAGGGATGGCAGGAAATTATGAGAAGCATTCGAAATATCGTTCCCCGAGAAGTTCTAAAAGTGATAAAAGTATGAAATCAAAGACAAGGAAAAGTAGACATCATGAACATGATTCTAAGCATCACCTAGAAGACTCTAAGACACCTCCACTACCTGCCAAAAAATGTTACAGCATTGAGGTATTGATGAAAAAAAGGCAGAGCTTACGAAAAGAGCTTAAAAATCTTGAAAAGTATACCCCTTCTAATTCGGAAAATAAAAAATATAAATCAAGAGATGAAAAATATGACAGGAGGCATAAAGAAACCTCAAAAAGTAAAGTAGATACTAATAAAACTGAAAATCACAAAGTTCCTTTAAAGCGATGCAAGTCAGATTCTTCGCCTGAATATAATCACAATGATACACAATTGGATTCAGAAGATGAAGAATTGATTATTGAACAAAGAAGAAAACGGAGAAAGCAACTATTAGAACAATTGAATGTTAGTAATGAGAGTAAGCCATGTGATACTAAAATACAAGAAAACAACGATCTCAAAATAAATAATAGTCCTATTACAGAAAATATAACTGTTCCAACTAAAGCTGTTGTTACGGAAGTTACTGATATGTTTTCAGAAAAAGACAATTTTGTATCAAACACTGTTTCCAAGCACGTCATAGAAGATGCTAACAATTTGTCTGAAAATTATGATGATTCCGAAGGATATTTTGTTGTAAGAGAGGGTGACAATATTGACAACAATAGGTACACAATAACTGCGTCATTGGGTCAAGGTGTATTTGCAAATGTTATCCAAGCTCAAGATAATGATAACAGAAATATGAATGTAGCAATCAAAATCATTAGAAATAATCATCTTATGTACAAAACTGGACTCAAGGAAATTGCCACATTAAGAGAAGTAAATGATGCAGATCCAGAAAATAAATATCATTGTGTTAAATTATTACGAAACTTCATGCACAGAGGACATTTATGTTTAGTACTGGAATCATTACACATGAATTTAAGAACAGTTTTAAAAAGATATGGCAGAAATGGTTTACATATTAAAGCTTTAATGAGTTACAGCAGGCAATTGTTAATGGCTCTAAGATTGTTAAAAAAATTGGGTATTGTTCATGCAGATATAAAACCTGACAATATAATAGTAAATGAAAAGAAAAATATTTTGAAATTATGCGACTTTGGTTCCGCAACAAAAGTGGATGACAATGAACCTACACCATACTTAGTTTCAAGATTTTACAGGGCTCCAGAAATAATATTAGGCATGACATCCAAAAGTGGCATTGATATGTGGTCAGCTGCTTGTACGATTTACGAAATGGCAACAGGAAAAATACTCTTCACTGGAAATTCTAACAATAAGATGTTAAAATGCTTTATGGACCTCAAAGGCAAAATCCCAGGAAGGTTAATAAGAAAAGGCAAATTTAAAGATCAACATTTTAACTACAATAACCATTTTCTTTTGCACAAGAAAGATGAGTTTACTGGAAGAGAAAAAGTTGTTGAAATAAGTAATATTACAGTTACACGGGACATGCTCAAGGAATTGAAAAAACATACTAAAGATGAAACCCCAACCGGAGAGAGGAAAATATTACAACTCAAAGACCTTTTGGACAAAATGCTAGTATTGGATCCCAGCCAAAGACCATCAGTTACTGATTGTTTAAAACATCAATTTATTCAAGAGACCCTGCAAAAGTAAAAAAATAATTCGTAATTTAATAAAGTTTATCAAAATTTTTGTATTGTTTTTTATTTATGTAACAGGAGTAACGGCGTTTCGCACACCATTTATTATGGTTTTAAATCATTAATTCCTATAAATGATAAAATTTAGGTGACCAATAATCATCTCCACATAAATAGCAATTCTATAAATTATAAAACTAAGCTATTTATAAATACTAATGCTAATAAATGTACGTATTATTGGTATTTATTTAATTGCATATTCTGGCAGAAACTACACTAAAATACAAATTAGAATATTAAAATCTTAATATTTTTGTTCCCGTAATAATGTATATGCTTGGTCGTGTCTATAAATAATTTTGTTCATGTATCGATTTACAATTTCACTATTTTTTAAACCAGAACAAACGTACAAAACTTTCGTTACATAATGCAATGGCAATGTACTTTCTACTAAAAGGTTAACACAAAAAAATACAAATAGAATCAAACCCCTTAATTTTGATATACCTTACTTATTTCGACGCTGAGACGGCTTTCATAAATAAGATCTTTTTTTATTCACAAATAGATTTTTTGAAACATTAGTTCTATTTGCACACATTTTAATTTTAATTGGTAGAATTTGGAAGTAGAAGGAAATGAAACAAATTTTTCAATAAAATTATTACTTTAATAGTTTCCTAGTACAGAAAATAACAAAAATATATGCCATCAACCAAAATATCACTTAAAATAAATTTCACATGGGTACTACATACATACATCATGTGATCTATCACAATTGCAAGGGAAAATACCATATTCGTCTTTAAATTATAAGCTAAAAATTGAATTGACATATGATTAGTGATCTAGATTAAGGCATTTGAGCAAGAACTGCAAAATTAAAATGATCAATAATACAATATGCTTTGCCATATTTTAAGGCTTCAATACAGAAGAGATTTTTAACACATTAGAAAAATGTGCTATAATCAGTTTGGACAATACGAATCGATTACTTTCAAACATAGCCAGATCCACACTTACAATATTGTGTGAAATTACTTTATCAAAATTAAATAAGATCATTACATAACACACCAAAATCAGAGTTGTATTACAATTTTCCAAAGCTTATTTTAATATCGTTCACATATCTGTAATTGTTTTCTTTATCTAGAAATTGAATCATTCACATTACAACTAAATTCCTGCTCTTATATACATACGCGAATTAACATTCTGCACCTACGTTTAACAGTACTTTCAATTCAAATACAAACCTAAGACTAGCTACAGTAAGTTTTGACTACTGACACAGCATTAATTCTTCATAGATTTAAATGGACAGACATGGTCAAAGTGCAACGATTTGTTCAGAATTATCCATAATCATTAATATAGCGATTTTAATACATACATACATACATACTGACAGAAATACCAAACAAACTATATAGACATATTATTGGTTGTCAAAGCAATTGGATTATAAATGGACTATACATTATATAGTCCAATGAAATATAATACAACCATTTGAAATAATCATATGAGACCACATCTGACCATTAAAATTTATGTACTTTTTATGTGTTTTGAAAAAAATATATTTATACAAAACTGCATATTTAATATACCTTATATAATAAACTCTACAAACTGATACAAATTATTCGTTAAGAAGATAAATAAGATATATTATTGCCTTTTGTATGTAGATTATTATATTATTTCAATTTTAGTATTTTTCCCAGCCATATTTTTACATGTGTACTTCAAATCCTTAAGGATATAGAGTACAACTAATAATCCAATCCATACTATTTTTTTGTGTAGAATTTTATTAAGAGTCCATTTAATATTCAATGAATTTGTTAGGTTAGTGTCTGCTATTAAGTATTTATAAATAGGTCATTAAAGATAACCTACACGCATAATCGAGTTTATTTTTGCAACCGAGAATATTTTAAACAACAAAACTATAAATTATCAACAAAACACAGTAAGTAGGCAAACCATCACAGTTTGAAAATAAAGACAAAATCCGAAAGTTGTCATGAAGATTCATAGTTCATACGAGTGGTTTGATATTATATAATCATTTAAATCAATATTATTATTACTTACCATACATACATGCACAATCACTCAGTGTGTACCGTAGAGTATGATTTTAAATAATACTTGGTAAGCTAAAATACTGCTTATTTATTCTTGGTATACATTATTCGAATAAAATAATTGTATGACTACTAGAAATGATAATGATCTCACAAGCTGTCCTTAACACTCAATTAATTAACGATATTGATCAAGATATGATAAACTACAAACTACAACTTATAGAAAAGCCACCAAGGGATGTTTACTTTACAAAATTAATATTGCAATATTAGTAAGGGGTGTTCCATAAATTACGTCACACGATAAGGGTAAGGTCAATGAACTGTGACATAGTGTGACAAGAGGAGTGGTTCTAAATTTCGTGACGTCACATTTCAAATACATGTAAGTGGTGTCCGACCGAAGCCGAAGCTGATCTTCGACCATGGGAACACCGACGCCGAAGGCGACGGTTCAAAAACCTAAAAAAACTTAGTTTCAAGTTTGCCAAATATGAAAATTTCAACGATTTAAAAACTATTACTAAACTATATACAGATTAAAGTTGATTGTATGTAAACAACCTCTTAAATTGATTACCATTTGCTTTACTTTGCTACATGTCACAGATAACAAAATAACATTTGAAATAATATGAATTTCAAACATAACTGAACACCCTACCCTAATTTCAATAAATACATTTTATCACACTAGGAAGGGGACGGGCTGGTCTCACAAATGCCAGCTGTCACAAATGCCAGGCGAAGAGGGAAATTCCTGTGACGTAGTTTATAGATGGTCCGTACTTACAGATCGAAAACGCTCAATTATTCAACACGCCGTATAAGGCATCGGATTAACTTATGAAATCTTTCTTCAAACACATACGAGTTTAAATGTCTGACCTTATTATAAAGTGCAGTCAGGCTTTCTAATTTTCTATCTGGTAACCCAAAAAGTAGTTTTAGCAAGGTACAATTTTATGTAATTACCATTAAAATACAATGATTATTATAAAAACATAGTATACGTTTGCTAGCAGTTAAAATCCTTCGGTATTTGACATAATGAGCGTTTTCGACCCTTGAATCTAAATTGCCTTAATTTCACAAAATTACACTTAAAATTATTGCTAATATTTCCCTTTACAAGCTTCTAAGACTTGTTAACAAACGGTCAATACTTTAGGTAGTAGAAAATAACCATACAAATTTAACGTCTAATCTTGACCAAATCAATCCAAAAAAGTGTCACTTACTACCCTCTAATAAAGTCACAAAAAATACAGTATATCAAATTATTTCAAGATAAATAAACTTCTGCAGTCTGAAAGGAACATCAAAATAACACACGATTAAATAAATTCATATCATGCAACGAAAAATAACTATAATGTGACATATCAATATATATTATATTATATACAATTCTGATATCCTTACAGGAGTTTTTAGTTATATGGCAAATTTAATTTGTTCGTTGACAATAATTGATACACAATCGATTCCGATTTTATTATATCAATATGTTGTTTTGTTAAATCCATAAACACAAAAGGGCATTTCCTAAATAAGAATAGATAATACGTATTTTTATATACTTATAATAATTTATTTTTGACAGTACACAACCGTGCCTATATGCTTAAAGATGCTTCAGTAACAATGAGCAAGTAGTATTGCATATAGCTTATTTTTTCCAAAATATAACTGAGTTATCCATCTAAATAAAAACTCCAAGGTAGCTTTATTAGCTTATTCTTATATGAATGTTATGTGGATGGAACCAAGTATAGATTCTGGCACGAAACTCGAGTTTTCAGTATTATTTGTTTATTTGAAAATGTATTAATCTTGCATCATTGCACGGAAAAAATCGAAAAATAATTTACGCCTTCAAGATGTGGTTACCAAATTTCAAAAGGAATCAAATCCTTAATTTTCTGGCTTCTTAGTTCATCTTGCAATTTGGCATTCAGAGTAGTTTTTGCTTATTCTTATAGAAAAGTTATAATAGCTTTAGTTCAACATATATTTAGCAATATCTTCATGAATGTTATAATTTTGAGAGAACTTGGCACAAATTTACTCAGGCCGCAATCATTTTCCACAAAATATTTTCTCTAATTTATATTTTAGGATGGATACTTGTTATTCCACAAAAAATCAATACTTCACCCCATTATACTGAATAGAATCAGTCCGGTCTCGTCAAATGACTGCTGCTATTTTGAAATTATGTACCTATTTTTATTATCCAGTCAAGTGTCGTGCCAGAAACTATATAACTTACATTTAAAGCAGAACGGGATAAAGTTATTCATTCGACTGATCACTGGCTCTTGCTATCACAAAAGAAATTAGTTAAAATAAATTGAAAACAAAGATCAAATGAGATTCTAATTCAGATCTCGCATATAGTGGACAGTTTTAAAGCTGTTATTAAATTTATTATCGTCCTGTGAAAATATTATTTGCGAACAAAAGTTACCTCGGCCTTATTGATCATGTATCAAACTCAAAAAATATATATATACGTGACGAATAGATAACCTCTCTTCCGTAGGAAGTCGGTTAAAAAGTTTTTATTATTATTATATAATTTTTACAATTACCTAAATATTATAATAAATGAATAAAAATAAATAAACGATTCTGCTGTACGTAAAATAAATGAATTTATCTTAATTTTTTGGAAAGAGATATTGCATAAGCAAAAATGATAAAATCAAATTTTCAGAAAAAATATACTACAATAAAATGAATATCTAAAAAAAGTATCACAATATAATTTCCAAAAAAAACCTTTGTAATTACATTTGAGGGTAATTATTTTAGTAAATTGGCAACACTGAATCTTAAGACCAAGATAACCTGTTCTGCCAGATAAACGACGCACTTGAAAGATTAAAAAACCAATAAAAAAACCTTAAAATGCGAGATCGACAAACCGGCCACTCTGTAAGCACTAGCTTAACCTATTCGATAACGCTAATCTTACGACGAATATTATCTTTGGATCTGTTATAGTTTATTACGGACATCATGTTTGGAAGGCGTTGGGAACGATGTCTATGGATTGGCCGGAGGCTATGGAGTCGGGGCTTTGTAAGGAGGCACTGTATACCGGGTTCATGGGTGTCGTGCCGCCCGCCTCGAATAACGTGCTGTCGTATACGCTGTTGCTCTGCTGGAAACAATTTTTGTGTTGATCGGTTTGATATTACGTAAGGCATTTTTTATCGGACGTAAGTAGCAAACGAGCATGCAGTCCACCAGATGGTAAGTGGTTCCTGCTGCCCGTGTGAGCAACTTTCATATATAGTACAGGACTTCTATCTGAAGTCGATCACAGAAGAGTTGCTACTCCATAGAACTGAGACACCCAAAGAAACGCAAAATCTGCTTCACGCTAGTAATAGGTGTGCCGGTTGTACCTCCCCGATCGAACTACATTTGTTCTACCACTAATCTTGGCGGTATCTTGAACAGTACCATACCCTCTCTTTCCGTGGGTGTCATGGGAGGGACGACTGAGGGACAATATCAAAACAGGTAGCAGCATCTTCCTGTGTTTCATAGAGAGTTGTTCTTGGATTTTGGTCGCTGGTGAATGCCAGCCGACTTATATATTAGACTACCACTTTAGTCCTCAGAAGTTTCAACGCATCTGTGGTAGCACTAAGCAGATGGTATGAATTGGTTGGAACTAATTATGGATTCGGTTAGACGCTCATAGGCGACATGTCCATGGTTCATGCTCGCTCGTTTGTCAAAACGCAATTGCGCATAGCAATCGTATAAAAAAATAAAAAAAATAATAAAAAGTTTTATTACTGTTAAGTATTTAAATGTGTCATTAATATCAGATATGAATTGTATTTGCATTTCTTACATGTTTTGATTAATTCCATTGGCCACTTAACAGAGATTAGCTTAGAGATTAGATCTACGGTCATATTTGATAATGTTTATTATTGTCTTTATCTATCCAAAAACACTTGAATGAATTGAGTAGAATTTATAAAAAAAATATATTGTATATACGTAGAATTAACATACCTGATAAATGTAGTCAGAGTCTGTCTTGAGAGAGCTGAAACTCTGCTGGTGCGGCAAAGAGACTTGATCGTCGTCCATGGGCTCATCCATTTGAGCCTTGTACGAGAACATTATGCTTGGTTGCGATACACTGGAAAATAAATTAATGACAACAAATTATATAAACATTTATACATTTGCGGGAGACATGCCTATCCGAGGCGTTACATCTTAGTCCCTAAGGGAAGCAATTCTTTGGTAACCAACCTGAGCTAATATTCTTATATCGATCGATTACAGGTGACCATGGTCAGCAATGAACACTTACATCAGGTGAGCTGCAAGATCGTATGTTACTTGCATCCTATTATAAGTGGTGAAATTCTCAATACTCATTTTTGCGCAAATTTTTGTAAAGTACTAGCACGATTTCATTCTCAAAAATCTTGTATTTATATTACAATGTTCACAATATTTTTGTCACGTCTTAGTAGCTAAGACCAGCCAGCGTTACCATCTACCAAGTTTAGGTTTAAAATTAAGTCTTGAGTCTTAATATTATGTATAAAATTTTATATAGTGTAAACTGTAAAGCCCAACAAGATATGTTTTATTATAACCAATAAAACAATTAAATTTATTGTTCAACATGTTTTAACTTATAACATAAAACATATTTCATGAACATACAATTTGCTGTGTTAATTATATAACATTGTAAAAGTGAAATCAAGTAAAATTTTAGGTACAAAGTAACTTAATTAATATGTATTTGTACTAACGACTGGATTTGCAAAAAAATGCTTAATCTTTTCTTTTTTCAATGTACATTTTGGGATTATTTTAATAATGATCGTGCATCAGTATCTCGGTCAAACTACACTTGGCCTTTCATTGTAAGTTCTCTTCATATAGTGAAAAAAATATAATTTATCACTTGGAGCGTATGATGTTTTCTATTCCAACAGATTGTAATAAATCCATTAGCACTGCCTTTACTAAACGTATACATGAACAGAATGATCTTGATCCTTAATACGGGTAAAAGTAAACTTTAACTTCAGTTCTGGATTGACCAAGAGGCAGCAAATAATACAGGACCCGCGTCTGAGCCCAAATAATTACAAACCTATTTAAACAGGCATTACAATTCACGGCCCTGATTTTAACTGATCCACTAAGCTAAAAACCCTTCGGGGCTTGGCTCTGTGAACACCACCGGCACTGATCGCCTATCATACAACAATTGTTAAGTGCTGATACGTTTTGATTAGAAGGGCATGATAAAGGACAAACTTAATGCCAGGCGTTTCAAATTAATTCCCAGGTATAGCAACGCAACTGTGACTGACCATAGGTCAGAATCTAGTCCTGTCTGGAGTTGATTATCTAGACCGGCAGTTAGCAACACGCGGACTGCGGTTTGCGTCCAAACCGCGGAAGGTCGCACCTAGAACCGCCATATAACCTATTATAATTACATAAATAATATTTTTATAGAACCAGCCCTGTATTCATACGTTAGAAAGCCACGTGAATTTTTTTTTTTGAACTTTTTAAGTATTCATAATTACTTGAAGACCCCTGATATAGCCCATCACATGACCTTCTATACCATTTATTATAACATAAAAAAAAGTTTTAAAATATTTCCTAACACGGCTAATTTTTTATCATAAATATAAAAAACGTAGGTACGTGTCTAATTAATAGAAAAACGAGTTATGCCTTTCTGTGAAACTATGTATGTTTGGAATGTAACCTAAATCTTATTTATCCTATGGGTACACTATGACATGGGGTTCTTCAAAAAAGGTGTGAAGAGCTCTCCTTCAAAGCCGGCGATGCATTGGCGACTCCTCTAGTGTTGCAAACGTTCATAAGTGACGGTGACTACTTTCCATCAGGTAGCCCGTCTGCTTTATCGTTAGATAATTGTATATAAAAACAAAAAATACGTATCAATATTGTTATGATATATACCCAGTCACCTATAAGAATATAATGTCTATAAGTATTTTACCAAAGAAAATTAAATGGTAATTATATTGTTATTGTATATTTTTTATAAAAAAAATGGATATACAGTGAATATAATACGTTAGTCGTAATTAATGTGACCTTATCCCATCCCAAGAAGACGTGCCCAGCAGTGGCACCTGCGGGGCAAATCTTCCAGGGTGAGAGAGATTTAGGCTTCACTCTTTGCGTTGATCAAGTGCGAAATATGAAAATACACGTTACTTAAAAATATATATAAGTATTTGAAGAATTCTTAGTGATTTCCCGATATTTCCAATGAAGCAAGAGTGAAATATTTAGTAATACGCACATAACATTGAAATATTAGCATTAGGTATGTGCTTGGGATTCGAACTCGGACTCTTGATTGAGAAAGTTATAAGGACTAGGTCATAACTTCTTTAAAGAACACAGAAATGTATCATATAATATTGGCATTTTATAAATGACAAGTAGTGCTTTAAGACACACTGGCATTTATACTCACACTGAATAATCGTCCGACCAAATATCTCTTTTGGTCCGTAGGCTTGTTAAAGTCGTTCATAACGAGGCGGGTTCCGTAAGACAATCCAATGGCATTTAACGCGTAAGTGAGCACCCAGTTGAATCCGGTACCTAAGCCAGTGTACAAGCCTCGTTTTCGACCATACTTTTCAGCGGGTTCAAGTAGGGTCTTGTATCTGTAAAATATTTTAATTTTGTAGTTACGTTGTTTCTTAGGATATAATGGGCAGTCGTGTATTGCGGGTACATACCGCCCCGGGTCGAAGTTTCGCCACCCGCTCCTATAGGATTTTAAGTCGGCAAAAAAAGACAATCTGTTTAAAAATACAGAAAAGAAAAAGATTTGTGCAGTTTTCACGAATAGATTGTAAGGCAAAAACGTAAACGGTATCGCTTTGAAGAAAGAAATGAACTCGTACTTAGGGCACAGGTCCATCTTAAGCCTTTCGTTACAGTGAAATTGTCGGCTGTCGGAATTTAGATGCGCTCACCTAGGGAATGAAATTATTGAGTACTGAAAGGAGGTGTATTTATACCATTTTATGTGATAATGTGTGGACATAATCGTTGTAGGCATGGACGTAGCTGGTTTCGTTAAGGGAAGTCCTACATCGGCGGTCAGTGAAAAAAAACTAGTCTTTATTTTTTTAATCCTATACTAAGAAACGGATGGTGGGATCGGAATTAATATACTCAAAAATGTGTTTACAAATCACTAAAATTGTTTTCCTGTTTCAAGTCGGTTTCTTACATACGTTTATAATTGTAAGGACCTTTTCTTACACGTCTCCATCATGTGTAACAATATATTATTACCCGTAGCTACCTAGAATTTATTATTAC
>DWLI01001726.1:0-14714 GCA_018249915.1 Cecropterus dorantes dorantes | reverse complement strand
CTGTTGTCACAAATTCATGGTTCTAGTTTTGATACTTTAAGCTCTGCCATGATAAGTCGAAAGTGTCGTTGTAATACCTAATTTGGGAAAAAATTTCGTCTTTGCCAAAGTCTAAACCAGATTTACAAATATCCCATGAATAAAGTTATACAGCATACGAGCAACGTTGCGTGGTTTCGCCTACGTAAATTCTCGCTTACGGTTTTTCGATTTTGTATCCGTTATAACCCTTGTAACACCAATATTGTATATAGTAAAAATAATCTAGCTAGCAAAGAAGCAGGAGCTTTTACACAGGAGGTTTTTAGTTTTATTTGCTCTATAGTGGACGAAATAGCTGTCTAGTTACTCTATTATATTTTATTAGTTATATATTTTATTAGTTATTTAGTACAACTCTATTATATTTTAATATATTTTTTTTTTAGAATACTGTTAGTTATGCATGAAAATAATACCAAACATGGCAATAATAAACGAAAAGTGGATCAGCGAACAAACCTGATAGAGCTTTTGTTAGACGACAATAGCTGAATGTTCTGATTAGGAGCGAAAACTAGTTTAGTGAATCTGTGACAATATCAGAACATGTGAAAGGGCTAGCTGCATACAATTGTTATCAAAACCCACTCTCACTTTAATAATATATGCATAAAAAATAATAATGGTAGTCATTAATATTACTACCAATTTGTATTTCATTATTCGTGTTATTGGTTATTAAATAATGTGATAATCAGCGTGAAAAGTATGTTACGTAAATCAAAACAATTCTGACATCGTTGAAACTATGAATACCTGCTTAACGAAACCAGTTCGGCGATGTAGAGCTTAACATTATTAAAATGCTAATTTTACATAGACAATTCCCTCAAGTAAGGTATTGGCCATGTCGAATATCGAATGCAATGGGACACCTTTGTTCGCTTCATGAATATGGAGCAGGATTTGTTTCTGTCATGAAGTCGTGCTACCGAGTGGTAACGGTCGGGCCTACGGTGACTCGGCGGACCAGCTAACAGATGAGCAGCTCTCGTAACGTTTGCAGGCGACGGGCGCCCTCCGCGCAGCCGCGGTGGAGACCAGTCGGCTCGAGCGCGACCCGCCACGCGCACCTATACGGCGCGCGAGTACGAAACGAGTTTATCCGAATTCGAATACCGACGGGATCACTAACGGTTGGCGGCAAAACAGTGACGAGTGATAAGTGTTCGTTGCTAATGTTACTTGTGTATTCTCGAAAGATTTTGTCAATGGATATTTACATCTGTTGGTCGACGTCTTGCAATCGTTAATTCGCCTGTTGCATTCTCGGTCGATAATGTGTTTAAGTTTGATCTACTTCATTTAAGAAAATTTACAGAATTAAAAACAACTAATTAGGTGACAGTAGATGACTATTTTAAGTAATAACTTTTTAACGGAACTTTGGAGTCATTAATTCTTTGAAATATCAGTGATTTATGTGTAACATGTTTTGTAGGTACATGACTGTGCATGGATATTATATGGAATAAGTATCCATAAACCCTTACATTTTGCGGTTACTATGGTTAGACATAAAGTGAGCGCTGTTTTTGTATTTAACTGGTATTGAATTGGCTAATTCTGTGAACTCATACATTTCGACATAAATTACTATCTATTAAAGAAAATATGACTAGGCATATATCGATATAAGGCAGGATGCTATAAATTGGAGATGCGAACCCCATAAATATAAATGTGCATTTCTGGAATCGTGTTAAGACTTAAGACAGCCGCAATAAAACAGGTTTATTATTCCCAATATTCGTAGGCGTAGTATTCCGTAGATTTCCTTGAATATTAATTATAAATTGACACTCAGATTTCAACTGTAATAAATTGTAATTATACTTTATCTCATGTATTCGCCCTGAAGAACATACATGTTCTTACTAAATTATGATGAAAATCATATGCCCGAAAGCACCACTATTTTAATTTTGTCCCTCATTACTAAATAAGTGAATTTTACGTACGTGTCCCTATGCTGTTTATGTGACAACTGACAGCTATCACCACATTACTTCTTCTTAGTTCTATGGGAGTGTTAGCACGAATTAAATAGTGACATCAACTTTCCTATCCATATTCGCGACCTGTCTTTTTAATTGCATCCGCTAAAAATACGCCTTGACGATGGCATTAACCTTGTTTACGATTAACAGAAAGGATATATAAATCTACTTAAATTGTCTTACTGTATCATGAACAAATAAATTTACAAATATTAAACGATTAACTTAGAAAAACCGGCTAAATGCGAAACAGACTTGCGCACGAGGGTTCCGTACCATTATATATAAAAACGGTAAAAAAATAAGATTTGTTGTATAGGAGACCCCCTAAAGTAATTATTTTATTCTGTATCATTCATTAGACAGTAATAGGATCTCGTTTTTACCCTTTGGGTACTGAACCCTAAGAATACGTAATTGGTGATAAGGTGATTTTGTTTGATTAAATGAAAAATATTGACTGTTTTAGAATTTTAATAACAAAAATATTCCTAATGCTGACATTTTTTAGTAAGGACGTAAATCTATCACATAATAAAGTTGCAACTTAGTTGTGACTAATCATCAAACCTAGTATTTGTAATACTTAAAATCAAACAGGATGTAGAGTTTTAAAATTATAAATGAGTAATTGGACCTCCTCAACTTTATTTATTTCTGTCCTTATCAGGTTGTATTAATCTGCTCCGCGATCAGTCGGACCGTATAATGATAGAAGAGCCTCCTATCAAACACGTGCGCAGGCGCAAGAAATTATTAGTTATTTTCGTTCATTGACCGTGGTCAGATGTTTTTGTAGCTATATTCGGGCAGAGGAACCATTGCAACTGCTGACTCTTCTTAAAGTCACTATTGTAATTTTAATTAATGTAATCTTAGATTAACATGTCTAAAATATTTTATAATTGGGATTTTTTGGAAGTAAGAAAGTAGAGTAGGAAGGTAAATGTAACGTATAAATTTGAATGTTTTCATATTTAGTTTCAATTTGCGGCTTTAAAAGTGGTAATGTTTTCTGTAAACAATGACGTGTTTTAAATAAATTGTTTCCTTGCTTTCAAATGCGATTTATGTGAATCAGCCTCTATGATAAACTTGCTTAAGAAATTACTGAATGAAAAGCAATATATTATAAGTCAGCCTTACTTTTGTTGCACAATACGTCGTGCGTAGAGCTTCACGGCTACGGTTATTATGGTGAAGTTTAATCCTATTATTTACGTACATTCCCGCAGTAAATATAGGCTTAATTCATGATAAAGTGATAGTAATACCTCAGCGTATATATTTTATATAAAAATCTCACATTAAGTAGCGCTTAGAGAACTCGTCATGAACCCTCATCTGTTATTATCACGCCAGCCGCTATAAGAGTTTGAGTTAACTTACAAAATAATTGCGTTTACCAAGCACGATTCCCAGGCATTGACCTTTAATTAACTTACGCAAGATCACTTTAACGGCGAAATTATATACAGTTTGATTACAAGATTTTAATAACTGTCAACATTTTAAACTAGCCGTCGTATTCTACTTTGGTGATAAAGAATAAAGCATAAGAAACAGATAAGAGAGTATAGATCGAAGTTGTAATTTGACGGTAACAGTAATTGGACAGATTTTTAATAAATAAAATCTGAGTGTATCATCGAATTAGATTGCAGATGCCGACCGCAGTAAAACCTACTTCAATCTTCGACTTTTGTAGTGATTGATTATTCGGTGATGTCTGTTCATAATTTTAGTGTGTCGAAGTGATGGTGTTTATCTGCGATGCCGGATTGGCGATACAACGTTCTGTCAACGAGCGAGGCGTACATAAACGCCGAAGCAGGGCCGCCTCGCGACCCCTCTGTCGCCAGCTACCCGCGCCGCGCCGACCGTTCTCGGCCCCCGCACACTTGCCCTTACACCACTATCTTCCTCGGCACCCGATCACATGTCCCATACCGCGTACCAACGTTGCAGAGTGATCCTGGAGATCCATATGGCGACGCATATTCTGTTGATCGATCCTCCAATTTAACGGACACGTCTAGCTTTGCTCGGTACGAAGATTGTCGGCCGCAAATAGAAGATGCCTTAGAGGAGGACGGAGAGGAAGGAAGCAGCAGGAGTGCTTACGCGGATGAAAATTTGCCTGACGTTACTGGTCTGCACGTTCAGAAAGTGCCATATACATCGAGTGTGTTCTACATATCAGCTAAAGCGGAAGCAATACAAAAAGATGCGCAAGGCAGTAATTTGTTTTTAGTAGAAGGTTCGGACTCTGATGCATTATCATCGTGCACCTGTGATAGCTTTGAGCGATGTGAGTTTGATTGCAGAGACTTCGAGCCATTCTCAGATACTTGTTGTTGCGATCCACTCAGTGATGGCGCATGCTGTCGCAGTCCTAAGGATGTCGATTCGCCTGAACATTTCTGCGATCGAGTGGTCGAGGAAGATGGTGTATCAACAAGAAGTGACATGGACGGTTTAGATTTAGCCTTGTTCGAGCCGGCGCAATCTGAATCCAATAAAGATGGCAAGGATGTGACGGATCATGCATCATCGTCAGTGACTACTGCTTTGTGTGGGATATTGTACGCGCTTCCGAACGCTGCCACTGGTAAGTGTAGACTTATTTATTTGCAGTTAAGAGCAAGAATCCCGGAACAGGCTCTGATAACTCTCAATTACAGTGATTAGGAGCACGGTGAAGCTCGCACTGCGGTTGATACGTCTGACCGCTGAGTGGTCCGCATCAATCGGACTCGTATTGGATACGAGCAACGGTGTGCGGGAAATTACTGTCGCATCAATCACTAACAGTCATTGTCATAGCCGTAATAGCAACAGAGTTATCGGTGAGGTCTTAACAATGTAGACACACAATAAGTCAAGTGTTATGTATTAAGATGAAGGTTGTAGATAAGTATTCTTCTTACATCCACAAAAATAAACGAGTCTTGTTTTCGTAAGTGAAAGACGATTAAAGACGTACTGCTAAAATCTCTTCTTATTTTTAAAATGCAAATTTGTTATTTCAATTTCGAATTCATCTAAGTTGTAATGAGATCTTGTTGTGTTGTAATAAAATTAATTATAGCACGAGGTGAGTATCGTAATTACGTTTTTATTCAGCGAATGAATAAAGCAATTCTATCAAATTTGCATCCGAAATTGCTAGGCGTAATGAAATTCTTTCTCTCACGACCGTTACTTGCCTCCGGTAGTGGATACGATTCTAATGGACACGCTATTTTGTATCTGCTTATCTGGTTATCTGGTCCGACATCAATCGGATTTGCATGTGAGCAACAATCGTCCCCATCTTCGAAGTAATTAGAAACTTGCGAGTAGATAACGGTTTTCTATGCCCGTACAATATAATGAAAGCTTCGCTAGCTTCCGTAATTCAACGGTTTTTTGGTAGCATATTGCAAAATAAATTGTTTTTATTAGTAACGGGTATGACATGATAATGTTTACGTGAGTATAAAGGGAAGTTATTAGTCTGAGAACATTTTTAGGAACGTGATAATATTAAATACTGACTATTTAAAATTACTGCTGATATTTATATGATTTTCGCTGAAAATTTATTATAAGTATGTTTTATATATATTTCTTGTAAACAAAATCATATTCATGTTTAAAATTATTTTATGCAAAAAAATAAGAAGTGTGAAAACTCTAAACGAAAATGAATTTTGAAATTATAATAAGTGTTACGTATTCTTCAAAACACTGAAATATTGGTTATAAAATTTGTTCTGTTATCTTAGTATTAATATTCACTTTTTGCTGATAATATCCATACTCATTCATTATGGTTCACTACGGAACCAATAAGGCGCGTCGCTCGACACGCACTTAGCCTCTTTTTGAGGCTTTAGCATGTACGAATTTATTGGGGTCAGCAATATCGTATTTTATATGTGGTCGGTAAAAAATGGCGACACTTACAGTGTATTTGTGACACTAACAATGAGTCCACATTATTAAAAAAGAATTACGTGTGACCATGGCCGACGTGGCCAACCGTAAAAACACTGTATATTATCTGCAGAAACAAGACTCATTTTACGGTAAACATAATGTTTGAATTTAATGTAAGTTTGAAATTTAACGCTGCATATATTTATTCGTGTACAGTATAGAAAAAAAAATTAATAGTTATAATATGTATATTCAAAATCATGTGACATAATTACATACAGATGATACATACATATTCGCGGTTTTACGTGACTCCCTAAGTTCTGAGCACTAATTTTTTACCTTTCATAAATTATTCGTACTTGAAATAATGGTGCAATTTAATAACTAAAACTAATGAAGTATTTTTGATGAGAAAAACATTATTACCCATCATCAGACTTCAATATTTTAATCGTTATACCTTTTCAAAACGTTTTGAAGTCAATTTTGTAAATCAGAGGTATATTATGACTAGATTTAGGTTGATTGCTAATGGCGTGGAGTAAAAATGTAACTAGTCATATGACAGAATCATATGATAGGTCAAATAATGTAATCATGATCATTCCATTTCCTGCTATCACCACATCCTCATATCTATGTTGAACTTAGGAATGTTGTCCCGACTCTAACATGTTCCCATCATTGACAACTTACCTGACAATTAATACTTCGCTAATATAACCAGTTCTATCTACTTATCAACCGCGTAATGTAATCTCCCGTAATTGACAAACCTGCATTGCTATTAACACATTCAACATAGCTACTTCATTAAGCGAATTGCTTACTTTCATTTGATTTTATAAGAACACTTGGAATTTGAAGCTTTGATTTACAGTTACAACGATTGAAAAGCGTACAAGTGTGCCATTAGGTACGCTTTTCAATCGTTAAAATATATCAGGGAAACATTATTACGACCACAAATAGTTTCATGCTTTTATGATAAAATATAATATTATTTTTATTACACTTTAAGTGGCACGCTGACAGATGTAAATAGATATGTGTGAGTTGTTGATTGATTTCTTAGAGCAGGTGTAAAATTCGATGCTAGCTAAGAAGGTCACTTATTTAATTTTAACGATATTCTATTCTAACAGATCTAAAGTTTTGTAGGTTAATTTGAAACTGTCGCCCTTGCCCATTAAGTAGAATGTGAAAGCTACATAAAGCTTTAAAAACTTATTATCGATACCTACAAATTATTTCACGCGCATAATTTATTTATCACCATTATAAGTATTTTTGTAGACTTCATTTCATACTTTTAATATCCATCTAAAAACTTTGTTTAGGTTTCCTGTTTACTAGTTTATTGGTCGCATTATATAATTCCTATTTCCATTATTTCTCTAATATGTCTATATTCTATTTTATTTCTTTTCCATTTCATCTTTTACTTTTCGTATACCTTTATTTTTATATTGTACTGTGTGTTTGTAAATAAATGGCAATAAGATGTTGCTAGACCAGCTCAGACTGAACTACAGGTTTATCCTCAGTTATTTGTTGCAATCTGTTTATACTTTCTAATGAGCTTTCCTGTGTTGCCGCAGGAAGGCGTTTGCGTGTTCGCCTGACTCCGACTGAGGCAAGGATCGTACGAAATTCGCGCTATGCCGTTTGATCAAATTAAGGATCTATGGATTATGGATGTTTATTTAAGTGAATAAATTATATACATAGTTGACATTTTAAGTTTATGGAGCGCTGTTTAGAATGGCTTTAGCGATATTTAGGTTAAAACGTTAATCTTGTTTGATCACAATTGCAACATTTAATCTTTTACATTTAATTGAATTTGAAGTGACGAGCTTTACTATGAAACGTAAAAATAAGTACAAGAACTCCTTACAGTTGTAATTACATATAAAAGTATAATACTATTGAATTTTACAAAACGTTCGGTAGCTACACAGTCGCAAATTGTAATGTAAAATATTATAATTATATGCTGATGTGCCTTTTGAAAATTACGTCATTATAAACAATGAATTTAGAGTTTTAGAGAAATCCATAAATGGTAGCAACCTGAATACGAGTATGCGAAATCTGAAACTAAAACTACATCCGTTGTACTTTTTTTCTTAGGAAACTACCGTTAGACAAATTGTATCATTTGCTGGCTGATGGGTCTTGTAAGAGAGAATATGATTGGTGTAAGTGCAATGACAAATAACAACAGAATTGTCTGAACAGTTATTGCGGCGTTTGCTATTTAAACGTAATGGCAAACAATTTGTGAACGAAACAAATTGACGTAGCATTCCGTTTACGGTATACTAATTATTTTGAAGGCTCGCTTAACTGATCAACCAAGTGCGAGTCAGCTGTAATTTTTAATCAGAAAGTCTGAATATACCCATTCATCATAAACGTTACAATTTTTAATTAAATGTAGTAATAGCATTTTATTATAATGATTTGATGAAAGGTTGTGGTTGAACAGTTATTTGGATATTGGTATCGATCCACATTGATATTCCATACATAGTTCATTAACAAAGTGTCAAAGTGTAGCTTATCTGCGAAACAAGCCTCATGTTTTGCTAAATATAAGCCAAGATGCTAGGGCGATTTTTTATTCTTCATATGAAATACAAGATGGTATGGAAAACGGGGAAAAAAATAAAGAAAACAGACAAACTCCCTGATGGTTCTTCTCAGTTGAGGTCGTGTTCTGATTCGGTTTGAAAAAGTAACTGACAATTTCTAAGTCCCTACCCTTACATAATACCCTTAGGCCTATACAAAATAGAGACATTTCATTTCATGTCATTTAATTTAGATCTTTCGTTTAGTTCTTGTGTTACCTTCTCCATTAACAGATAGTAAAACAAGTTCCTTAGTGGTTTCGTGCAAGCGTAAATTTACGCTTAGTAATTAATTGAGGCATTTGCGTTAAGTGCGGAAATGTTCCTATCTATATTATGATCAGTGATGCTGTAGCACGTTGTAAACAATTACAGATTTTATTCTTACAAACGTGCGTTCACGGGTTGTTAAGAAAAGATTTACGCTATCCGATAAGAATTTAGTATGGTTAATGCTATCCTATGGTCGTTACGGTTAACTTTTTTTTAGAGAAAACACATTATAAATCACATTTTTTACGTTTTAGCAATTCAATTTTCTAGTCGTATACCATATAAACCATAAAATGATTAAAATGAAAGTCTTGCAATTACGAGATATAGCATAAAATGTTAATTTATTACTCGTTGATTTATTTATTAGTTAAGTACCTACCTATGGGAGCATCCATCTAAACATTTAGTCATAAACTTACCAAATTAAGTAACTGTCATCATTTTATTGGGTCTAAATCAATATTTGGTATTTTTATTACATTACTTACGTAAAATAATTAATTTATGTACTATTTTAAATATACTTCTAATTGAAAGTAGTGTTCGCAGATAATAATTCATGCATACACAAACATAAACAATGCGCTCAATGGGGAGATATTTGGTAGATTTTGTTATATGTATGTAGATTATAATATTGTATGAGACGGCCAATTTTTTTATTGTTTTATATGAACATTAGAAGTAATCATACACAGAGTGGTAAATAAAACTGTAAGTAAGTCGAAAAAGTATAAAAATGTTATATATGTCAAATAGGATGTGTGGTTGCTGTGCATGTGCTCCTTACATGAATAATCCAGTAATACATAAATTTAAGTAAACAAAAAAAGAAAATGTATTTACTTTAGGGGAATATGCTTATGATATTAACAGAAAGTACGATATAGTTTGAACAGTTTTTGTAAGTTAACACATGGTATATCAAGTTGTATAATTTCAAGTTCAAGTATAAGTTCAACGAATAAATAGGATCAACGCACTTAGTACGAGTTTATTATGTTTCCTTAAAACAATCATTGTTTATGTTTTCGCCCATCAAGTAATTTCAAAGTACATTGTAAGTTTTGGCCGAAAACTAAATCATAAGGCTTGAGTGAAAATTACAATGTATTGGCAAAACACATTAATAATGACTGTGTTGAGGAAACAAGATAAACTCGTAGTAAGTATACAAACACATACATTTGTTTTTAAAGTCTAACACTGACGTGTGCAGCAAATATTTTACGGCTCTAATGTTAATCTTGGTCAATTACGGTTACCTGTATAGATCAGAGCTATAATACGAGTACTGTTACTACTACTGGTTACTCACCACCCGTAGGCGAGATTTATTACATTTTTACTTCTGTAAAACAGCACGTGCCATTTAAAAGGAAATTGGCTCATCTTTTTGGGTTACTTAAGTACTTTTGAGTTTAAGTATTTTTGAAATACCTATTAAAGTCTTTCGGTTATAGCCAATGATATTGAAGTAATCGTGCTAATAAATTAAATAACTTATGGTTGTATAAATCCAGGATGTTTCAAAGGTTACCTAGGCATGAAATCCGCCCACGGCTAGTGAGGAGCGACTAACAATACACAAAGCTTATATTCAAATCACTATGGATATATCTACATTAGTTCAAACGTGGGTACAAAGGTGAATGTATTCATTGCGAAGACGACGACGGATACAGCGCCTCCGCTACGAATGGCCTAATTTGCGAAAAGGAAGCACAAATTAGCACGTTGCACTTGTAATTCTGATGCGTGATGTGTTTGACATGCTAATCTAATGTAATTTGCAAACTTTAAGTTATCTAAAGTTAATTAAAATATTTTATAAACAGTGTAATTGTGAGAATAGTACCCAAGTGACTTTCAAAAGGAGTCAATTTTATGTATAACTTAAAAAAACGGGGGTCTGAAGTCTATTGTATGGGTTTTTTTTACTTTTTGAATCGACTCATTTTTATACTTTCTTTTATTTACATCAGTATATAAATGAGGTATTATCGGCGTGTTTCTGTCGGAAAGCAGCGTTCGTTTTAGTGGATGTAGATTCCAGTTAATCTATATATGAGATAACCAAGTTACTTTTCAGAAGTGACAACACGTTTGTGATTGGCTTCAGTTTGAAAGACTGTAATATATGTATGGAGTTGTATGCTCATTTGCCAATAATAAAAAACCATACATGATTGTTTGGATCAATTCCTTAAAGAATTCTAAGATGGTAATCTTTTAGGAATCAAATGGTACTATTACACTTCACTCAAAAGAATTTGAATGAGAACTTAATATCAACTCTGACCACTTAATATCAAGTGAACTGCTTATTTGCTACTTCTATAAAACAATAAGCATGCGGCAAGGTAAGAGTTTGTTTACTTCGATTGCATAACAAGGAGCGCCCATCTACATCTAATGCTTTCCGTGTACGCAGCCACGGTCAATGCCTCCGTCGTTGAATAGAAAGACGTGATCTGTGTCGGTGAAATGTTATCATTAAATTCATTCATTTTCTTAGAAATTCCATTACATTGAGCATATAAAATGTACACATAATACGAATACTGTTATGCACCTATGAGTGTGTGAATTGTGTTTTAATGTGTACAATGTGGCAAAAAGTAGCACATTGGATATTTCGTAAGTTGAGTTTGTAGGTAATCTGTGTTTCTATTATGTATGTGTCTCATGATAATAAAATATATGTTGTGGAAGTCTCTACACAAGGGTTTTTTAAATTATTTAGTACGAAAGCTAGTCCTTAGTTAGGTACTTATGTCACCTGAATAAACATAACTATATGCATGAAATAATATTCCTAACTTTACTTTTTACTTACTGAAATAACTTGATAGCCAGATCAATGAACTTTTACTGTCAGAATTTACTTACTTTCATTTATGGTGTCTGAACATAAAATATTGAGCTTATTATGTTAAGTTAATGAGCTTTTTTGATCTAAATTAGATGACTTATAATAAACAAATGTTCGAAGTCCCTCTCAGATTCATAATATTACTGTGGTTTATTTGTATTTGTAATGTCAATCTAGTGTTCAGATATTATGGAAAGCCCTTCTACCGTTATTCTCAAATATCCGAGTTCAGTGCCGTAACGTGGTCACCTACTTAACTTACAGTGTCACATTACATACTCTATGTAGAGCTAAACACTTGTTCAATCTTTAGTTGAGTTTGAAATGTTATTGAGTAAATAAATATTATGATTATGAATAACGTAATCATAAATTTAATTATTCGTTTTTTTTCCGAATTTATTCTATTATATAAATGGTGGCATATTGTTGTAAAAAGTCATCTGAATCATTTTGTAGACATCGTAGGAGCTTTTACCTCGTAAGACATCCAGAACTGCAGAAACTGCTATATTTTCGAGAGGCATATCTTAAACTGTTGATTTCTATAAGTTGATGGATGAGCTCGAGAGTTAAGAACTTTGGCTCTTGGCTACATCTCCGAATAATATTTAAATTTTGGAGAAATTTCTCAACAGGCATTCTCGGAGCACTACGGCGTTCTTCAAGAAAGATGCAAAGCCGCCGAGGAGGTGGTAGCTTTTCCGTAGTTGCAAAAGTCCTAGAAAACGGTGACCACAATTTAATATTTACAACTCAAAGTACACAAAGTATACAAATATGGACTGTTTGAAATATTTGAGAAGCATTTTAGAAATGTAAACATTCCTACAACTTATAATTTGTGTTTTCGTTTGGTCAGCATGCCCGGTCGCTATAAATGTCGAGTTGGTCGTTGACCTACAAATCCTTTACGAGGCTGTTAAGGTCTGTGACTAGTGTTCAACTTATTTATAAAGCTGTGGATATAATGCTCATTTTCAATAACGACAAAATGTCTGACGGTGACGACGGTCTGCTATTATATATTAGGGTTCTATTATGTATTAGGGTATAATAGTTCCCGTGGTAATACACTTATTCTTAGCGAAGAGGAGTCCTTTCCAATTAACTCATTAAACTCCCACACTAGGATTTTCTCCTGTGCGGTCTGATCATGTATTCATGTTTGTGGGACACACACAAACATGAATAAATAATCAGAACCAGACCCAGAATAGACATCTAAATTTATCAATCGGTTGTTCAAGTCGAACCCGGAATTTGTCAAAATAGTAGTGAATTAAATAGTTTCATTTCATTTCATTTCATTTGAAACCCATATTGTCGTAATAGTAAAAAGACTCGTCCCACCCTCGCTTTTTCCTTTTTTTCCTGGCGCCGGTATTTCTAATGTTACAATTGGTCAAGCCATTTGGGTTGCAGCCCATGCCTGTACATACATATATACAAACATACATACACACGCTCGAAAAACTCGAAAAACACTCGAAAAACATTGCTTTCCTTCTGACGCAGTCGGGTAAAAAGCACTGTACTGAGTGTGAGCCATACTTATTTTTGTGTCAAATGGTATTCAAAGGGAATCCTAGTGGCAAGCTACGAGTGTAGAAAGCGTTTAGTCGACAAAATGTTTCAATGCCGTCGTTTACAAAACACTGAAATAGCTATGATAAACAGTCAACTCTTTTCATGGGAATGTTGGAAGTGCAGTATTTAGCGTCAAATTTCTGATGCATGCAGTCGTCGTGCGTGTTTATATGAGTGTGTAGATAGATTAAACACATTATGGGTATAAATTGACGTTGTCACATAGTTTGTTAATAGTATATTTTGTTGTTTTTATTACGCATAAGACACGTACAGAATAATAATTTAGTGGTCAAAGCATACCTATGTTTTTTGGACAATTATTTATTTATTATCTATTATTTTATCAAAATGCAAGCTTTAAGTAGCAATCAAAATACGAACAGAGAATCCTGATTAATATATTGAGAGTATCTTTAAAATTGAGCTCGTGGTATTCTTTTCTATATATTATCTCGTTATTCTTTGGTATATAGTGAAGGAGGTCAAATATTGACACAGTGTTTTAATTGAATTATATGGCATATTAGAATATTTATTTTTAAGGGCATTAGTGAAGATGAGTGAGTGAATCGTATTTTACTCCGGTAACGGTGGCCACTTAGGTAATAAAAAATTAACGTTATAATATATCACGGCCTTAGGAACGTTATTTGTATGGATACAAATCGGTACAAATAATGACGTTTAATTTGTTTTTTTTTTACACACTTATATTTAAAATGCCAAACAAAGAAAATAATTCTAAAATACACATTTATTGGTCCACCTGATCGGAGAACGAAACTGGAATATGGTGACCGCCGCAGCACGTGGCTATTTGTACCAATAATTCAATTTTATTATTTGCACACGTTTAGTCAATGTAGCTGTTGCACACGCAGTGTCGCACCTGTGGCGGTCACCAGCCGAACTGGTTCGCGCCATTACCAATGACGTCATCCACCATTTTTATACCTTAATTGATTGCTATCATCGGGCTCAAACACTACCTGTCATTATGTCGTGTTGTATTCAAAATAAACGACTGAGTATTCAATTACTATCTTTAAGACATGTTTTTAAATAATGTTGGCCATATCCTCTAATTACGTTGGTCGAGTTTGTGCCCTGATTGTAGAGCATCATTCCTCACATTTTCTGACCTTACTTTACGGCCTCTTATGTAAAGTTTTTGAGATATAAACGTTACAGACAGATTCTAGTTATAAATGTTAATTTACATTAAGTCAGATTTTTTCTTATATAATATAGAATATACTTTTTTTGTGACGGGGGGGGGGGGGGCCCTTCTAAAGGCACCCCAACGCCTTGGGAGGGGCCCCGGGTTATGGGGGGTTTTTACCCTCTTAAACCCCCTCGGGG
>DWLI01001725.1:0-14715 GCA_018249915.1 Cecropterus dorantes dorantes | reverse complement strand
GTGTCGTTATAAAAAAAAATCATAATATGTAAAGTATGAAACCTGTTAAATGCAATATTACGACATTATATTCTTACACATTACATACATTTAAATTATGAATTACACATACGTACATGATGTAGCCCTTTAAACCCTATGCCTTATAACTAATACTAAGTTGCTATAAGTATTCATTATGAAAAATCACATGTGTGTTCTTGTTACGTGTTTTAAAAATCATATGAAAATCTTCTAATCCGAAAAAAATTAAATTTTAAAATTATATTTTACAACTTATTTACCTCACAAATAACTAAAACCCATGTGAACTGTGAACAGAGAACGTACCTACTGAAGATCGCCTTAATTAGTATAAAAAACTATAATTTATGAACAATTAAACCATGAAAAGTGCAGAGATTAAGATTTTTTAAGCAACTGGCATTAACATAAATTGTATGTACCTTAAATTAAATCTTTTATCAGATCATACGAGCACTCCATATATAAAAGCGGTAATAAGATTTAATTATGTTCATTTAAATGAACATTAACGATATATTTAACATACAAATACAAAAGTATTATTAATACCTATATTATAAGCAACTGTATTGAACAACAGTTTATATTTTGTAGAGCTCAGAGCAATATTTTAAGTATCAGTTCATTTATTATCACAATATTACACAACTTTAATATTGCTATTTTAAAATACAAAGTTTTGTATTTCAATTCGTTTGTTATCTGTCTTGGGTGTGATCTTTGTAAAATGTCCTTTCTTTATCCATGGGACCCACAAAATAGTTATTTAGTTTAAGTCCATAATTGTTAGACGTTAACTTTTTAATAGTTATCTATATGTTTTATTTTTAAAATGTCAGTTTCACTCAAAATTGATCGTAGGACACTGAACGGCAGCAAGGCTACCGGTGGTCGTCATGTCAATTTCAGATCTTTGACAAGGGAGTTTGTTGTTAAGCAGCTATGTTCCAAAAAGTTTAAGTAGATATTTATGCATTTTAGCCTAGACCACATGGTTAGAGAATATAAACTTATTATATTATTTCTAACAGTTTGGCGAAATATTCTGTATGGCTGTAAAGCGTAGAAATCGCCTCTATATAGAGCAAAAATGTGTGTCGGATTTATTAAAACATTTTAATCTATTCAGACCATCGTTTGAGAGTCGTCCTAAACCATGTCTAAGGTCAGGTTCGTTCCCGAAACGCGTAGCTTAGTCGTTTTGTACAACCAACAACAGCTAGCTTCACATTAGATTCGGTAGCGAGGGTGCCGTAGGAATGCGGCGGGGGCCGGCCCACAAAAACCTCGGGACGATACCTGCCTGCCATTGACCTCGCCGCAATGCATCGATGCAACGCACGGACACCTAATCCCTCCTTTTTTTCAAACAACCGCTTAGTGATCGGTGAGGAGCGTAAATTAATTTAGATTTAAAGCAAGTTTTTATAAAAGTGTAACGTTAAGTATTTTCATTGGTATATACCACGTATGTGGACTTATTGCTTCTTGATATATTTTTTGAGTCCTACCTACTTTATTGGTAATGGAAATCTTTATGATGCTAAGTAGTCACTGGCACTCTTGGAGATCTGTGATGAACACAAAATAAAATTAAAGTTTTACGTGATGTTGATCACAGATGCGTTGCTATTACTGCGGCCTTTCTCCCTTAAAAGTTACAGAAGTTGCGCGCGCAGATAACATATTATGTTTATATTCTCCTCTACATTGCGTTGTATGTACAAATACAGATGCCTATTTATGTAGGTGTACAATCTGCATATTATATTATCCTTAGTGGTTTAATTCATGTTATTACAATTGTAATTATCCAAGACTGACGCACTTCAAAAGACGTCATACCTGAGTGTCGATAATTCTCTTTGCCATATTTGCTAAGTACTAACCGTGTTATCGTTCTTAGGTACTTCGAAAATGTTATCAACGCCCATACCTGTAAAGACGAAAGAATAAACATTAGATAAATAGTTCATCGTTCAAGATAAAATTTTTCATGCTAAATTACATAGATAAATCAATGATACAATTTATTTCACTTTAAAATATATACTACATAGCGGAAACCAAGCAAAACGTAAAAAATATTGTCTGCGTCTATTATATAAAATGTGTTTAAAAAACTAAGCATGGAAAAGACTAACAATAAGTTTACTTCAAGTTCACTCCTTTACCTGAAATATTGTTATATTATGTGAACTTGAAAAATCTAACTATTGAATGATTTAATAAATCGAACGACGCAATTAGATAAATGCAACACAGAGTAACATTTAGTCGGCAGACATTATACCAAACTCATAGGTTTTAATTTTCAAATAAATGTACCTGCTACATAGACTGCGTGAACACTTTAATTTCGTAGATAATATTTAATAAAACTACGCGCTTTTTCAAATTTAAATGGTAAAGCCGGAGTCGTCTATTCTATTCTCTATCGCTGAGCATCATCGAATTACCATGGACAATGGGAATAGCGGGATGTTGTTCAAACTGTTTAACATTCGCTCAACGTTCCGCGCGTGCGTCCTGCGTACTGTGTAGATACTTCTGCTTAGCTGTCTCTATGTGGCCCTGGTACTTCGACACCGTAACTTATATGAAACGTGTATAAGTTCTATACCAAGGACACAAAGGACATAAGATAATACGTGGTATGAAGTAGGTGGTTTTCTAGATTGATTGTAGACTTTTCGTCAATTAATCTTATTTCTTTTAATAACTGCAAATATTTTATAATGTTGTTTAGAAACGTAAATACCCACAAAATATGCAGTATGAATGCTGATGAAAAATCTATTATTAACAAAGCTAGTAAAACGCGTATATAAATCCTCTTGTAAAATTTACAAAATAGGAATATAATTACGATAATGTAATAAATATCAAAGAAAGATAAATGTGACTTAAAAGGCGTCATCACACCTGATGGAGTCTGGAATAAAAAACCTGACTGTATGGCGTTGTACAAATAAAGGAATGCTCAGTACGTGTTATAAAACATACTGTATTCTGCTTTCAATTGCCAAGCATCAATGCAATTATCATGGGATGGCACAGGCAACAAAGTTGTTGTTCATACTGTTTAGGATTCACGCGACGTCCCGCGCTCGTGTTGTGCGTGCAATCCAATATAGCAAGCTCCCCAAATCCATGCGGACCTGGTGTTTTGATTGGGGCATTATCCATACATATAATAGAAATGAAAGTTCCTTATTCTACGTACATTTTGACTTCAGAAATTTTGAAGTTCTGAGAATAAGTAAGAAAAGAAATATCTGTACATTTTTGATTTTATATGTGTCTCTAAAATTTGTTTTTGAAAAATAACATCAATGTAAAACTACTGTAAAGTAAGTAATGTAATTAAAAGAATTGAAAATATATTTACGGCCCATGTGTTGAGGTAACTTTTACTGTTTAAAATGTATTTCATTAAAATCTAAGTACGAAATGAAAATTTATTACAATTAAAGTAATGTTAAATTTTTAATGGAGGGTACAATTGTGGTAAACAGTTATATTGTTTATAAAACAATAAACAAAAAGCCTAATCTTTGTATAAAAAATCTGAAGTCTGCGCTTAATTTGCCTGACTTATTGAGGCAAATTGATAGTTTTGCGAGGACAGAACAACAAAAATAATTCATGAAAAATATTGAAAATAAATATAGATATTTTTTTAAAGTTATAAAACAAAGCAAACTTCCAACACACAATAGCGGATAATACTTTAACGGGGAAATAATACAACCCACAGAGCCCAGTAATCGTACAAATGGAGCTAATTAACTCGAGTCTCATTAGTGATGTGCCGGAATGCCTGCCTACAGCGATACATCGGTCCCATACACAAATTGCTCGATTGATTTTACGTGAATCCTGTTATCCCGTAATGCGATGCGCGTCCCGCGGCCTGATTGGGCTTGTAGCTAAGGAATACCAATACGTACAAATGTATGATGCATCGTATTTAACATCACTGAAACGTTTTACAAAGGCTGATTGCGTGTTACCGATCGCGGCTACTCGGAAATAATTTTCCAGGCTCGTGAGCAAGGGAATTGTGAATTCAATACCCGGATTTATAAAAAGACGCTCGGTACAGATTTACATATTAAATGAACACGTCACTACTTCGAATTTCCATGAAATAGTACGCAATTACACGTATAAACGAAATATACACTAAACACAGCAAAGTTTTATTAATTAACCCTATTAAAGCTAGGAAGGACCGAAGCCTATTGCAACGCGCTAGAACATTTACAAGATTGATCAGTTTAACTATGAATCATGCGAGAAAACGCCGACAAAAACAAGTTCATGCGAAGAAGTTTGCTTCCTGAAGACTCGATTTAGTAGCCCGGAAGGTGCAGGAAAACTTACGCTTCACATTTGTCTTGCCGACGTGTCTTTGCCGGCAGATATTTATTACCCAACCTTTCGTGTTGGTGCGATCAAATACCTACCGCGTTCGCTGCCTGATATACGGCGGTAACAAGTTCATTAGCTTCCGAGCTAATTCTGGTCGCTTAACTACGAGTATCATCAAACGCGAGGGAGGAAACCATTCGTTGTCGGATTTCCAAAAAGAACGTCTTCGAGCTTTTTTCTTTTATCGACATTCGACACCAAAATACATTTGGTAGCTGACATCTCCCGAATATTTCGCTCGAAAATAGAAAAGGTTTGAGGCATGCGATTAAATGGTTGTTTTATTTATCGGCGGTGAACCGTGCACGGATTTTTCAGAATTCCAATATCGGTGGCAGGCAAAGCAATTGTTTTTAATCGTAAAATGTAAAACCGGTTATCCGGTTCGTGCAAAAATTGATTTTAGATAGCGAGTTTGAAGTGTCCAATAAAATATTCAGGCGTCGAAATAATTATTGTACCGGCCATTTGTTTAGAAGGATGATTCTTTTTTTTGCGATTAGAGCATTACAATATTTCTCTACAGCTCTTGACACGAGACACTTTCCCCTAAATCCTAAAGGGTCAGAACTGGTTTCGTTTTTCCATTATTTATTGTGTCCGGTTTTTGAGGCAGGTGGTGAGCGCAGATCTTTCAAAAGGTGTGTGATAAATTACATCTATAGAACTTTATGGGGCCGAAATTTAGGTATAAACAGTAATAAAATCGGAGTCCTCAAGCTAAAAATAAAACTGATTTCTTATAGACAGCTAAAAAGTCTTTGCGATGCTAAATGGTCAAGAGAGGTTGATAAGAATAATAAATCATATCTCTGAATGTATACTTAATCCTAAGGTGCATATGCCGTGTCTAAGCTCCTTTGTGCTATTCGAAAGGTCTGTCCGTTGCATCGGCTTCAAGGCAATCAGGTCCTTTATTAGTACCATCAGTGCAATGGAACGTATTGTGGCTGATCATTAACCTGGAGATACATTTATCACTGCGATGTTGTAAGCGTTGACTCAGATCTGGTCAATTTTCGTTGTAAATGTTTCCTTCAATGGCCTATGTATCTTTATGATGGTTATAAAATTAATTAAAGCCCGTATTTCATTCAAATGTGTACTAACGTTAGTGAATAATATTTTCTTTGAATCTCCACTTTATTTGACTACAATTTGCATGATTTTGATTGTTACGATGTAACCGAAAAAAACAGATCTTATCAAAGGCCGCTTTACTAATACTCGTATATTTGTAACTCTTTCACGTAAAAATAACTGGGCGGATGTCGCCGAAATTTGTCACACAGATGGTTTACGGCCTGAATAACTCTTTGAATTTCTGCCTAATAACAACAGTATTATGCGCTGTTGTGTTCTGGTCTGAAGGGTTTGGTAAGGGAGACATACTTTTCCGAGGCATTACATCTTTTTCTTTAGAGGTAGCAACACATTTGTAGCTAACCTTGAGTGAGACTGATCTTACCTAGGGTTGACTACAGATGTCAATTGGCGGCAGTAGCCACTTACCGGGTGGGCTGCATGCTCATTTGCTACTTCCGTACTATAAAAAAAAATAGCCACATGGAATACTCATTACCGTGGCAAACGTAACCAAAGCGGGCGGAGCCGCGGTGTATAAGCTAGAGTATACGTGTATAGTATATTAATGGATCTCTCATAATGAGAGCGGACAAAAGATTAATATCAATTACGGATATCGAGTATTTATCGTATGCCTTTATATTCCTCGCACCGACAGTACATCCAACGACAGGCGTAATGGCTAACGAGAGTAACAAGACACATAAGTGGCCGGCAATTACATGTGAAATAGTGGTCGTAAACCGTCACTTATTGCGAGGCGACGCGGGTATACGTTACACATTGTTTAGTTATATATGATTCCGTTTTGTTATACGTTTTGAAATGTTACGTAAAACGCGTTCAAATGTCATATGTTACGAAACTTGTATGAACAAATTAGTATCTGTCTGTGGTTTTAAAAAGAGTTATTTTCTATGCTTAGTCTTTTTGACTAGACTAATCTAGGACAACTTGGCAACAGATGAAACTTATTTGATGGGACTCTGCAATGCAAAGGACGAAATCTTTGCATAGCTAGTACGTAGTAGTAGATTTATGGACATATTATATAGATTAGTGTATTTCCAAACTCATAGTGAAAATGTCCCGACGTATAGGATTAATTGGAAAAATGTTAGTTATTTTTCTTCTTGTTTCTTAGTGTTTCTTCCAATTTTCACGAAGCGCAAGCATTAAAATATCAAATTGAATCTAGAAACTCAAAACACCGACAGATTTTTACTCGAAATGTCCCTACCCAAACATAGGCAGCACCCAAGCTTCCCTACCTCTGGCTATTTACTTAACAAAAACAACACTCTTAGTATTAAAATTGAAATACACCCTTCCGATCACGGTGTCGAGTGAGCCAGCAATAAACTCGTAGGGCGCGTAAAGGTCACAGTTGCATTGCTTCTAGGTTCCGAAATCAAATTAGGGCTCCGCCGGCAATTACGACACCCGTGATTAATGAGCTATCGGCTTGCTTCGGGTTAGGGTTGGCACGACTGGTTTTTCGGATTTTGTTTTTACTTTATTTAATTATTTCTAATTTTCAATGCCGTTTTTGCTTTCGGTAGTAAAATAGTTACGGCATGTCCAAAACTATGTAGCGACATTGAAAACCTATGCTTCTTGCTGCTTACCGCCTTTAAACTGGCTACTTGGGTAATAGAAGGCACAACATAGGTACTCATTTAATTATGGATTTTTTTTATATATTCATAATCAAACTCGAACAAAATATGTCTTACAACTTGGTTCTCTAAGATTTAATTTAAAAACAAACTAAGCGTCTCTTTTCTTTAAAATTTAAATATAAAAGCACTTTTTAGTTTTGCACATTATCAGCTATTGCATATAATTAAAAAGTTAATATACTCAGAAAATGACAAAATTTGTATACAATCAGAAAAGTTAATGACGAAACTAATTACTTAATAGCATCTCCGTAGCTCACGAGAAGCGTCACAAAAACAATTATTCACCAATGTAAAATCGCGTCCATTTATCTTGCCAGCCCTAAGGTTTCTATTCTGTAATATTTACTGGATAATAGAATTACTAGAGAGTCGGTCTTAACGTAGTGGAAATAGGGGTGGTATTGAAAGTTGAGTGGTAAATTGCTTAGGAGCAGTGAAGCCCGATGTCACCGCCTCGGATTTTAGACTCGGGAGTATTCGTTCAACAGCTGAGTCCGAGCTGATAAATGTACGAAGTTTAAAAACGCTTACAGTGATTTATGCTGAAGACAGGTTTACCGTAATCAACAATACTAGGGTGGATCATTATTCACCGATTTACTTGTTGTCACATTTCTTAAAGCGTCGCGCTTAAATACTTTTATGTGATTTGCTATTGACTTGCGCGACTTCGTATGCGGAGGCTGGAATTAATTAATTACTGAAATTACCTTCATTTCTCTTTCTTTTCTTCTTTCTTCATCAGATTTTTTTTTTGATTCGGCTTATACTTTATTCGACTTATACCTTATTCTATAATACCTTATAAAATTTTGAACTTTTCGTCGATAAACAGAACTAGCTTTAATAAGTTATGCAATCTACAGACACGCGGAAGTTTCATTTTTATAACAAGAGTGAGATATTACAAAAGAAAAGGTACAATTTAAGGGTAAATAATTAAGCGCGATATATTATACGTAATATGGATACCCAAGTTATAGGCACTTTAAACGGATTAAACTAGTTTCAGTTGGGACTCCGTAGGCGTGTGGCTGTAGGCTACTAGTGTTACCGGGGTCAGAGGCTTAAATCCCACACACCTTTGACTTTTACAATTTATGTGTGTATTGGGTATTATTTATTACGGCTAACGTAATGAGGTAGCCTTTGCTTGATTATTCACAGTTGTTCAAATTGTGTGAAGATTAAACTGAACTTGACCAAGGCGATAAACTTCCGTGAGAGGGCTTTATTAAGCCGTCTGTCCTTATGGATGGATTGATGAACGGACACGGGTTGGGCATTGTAGTTAGTGAAAACCAATAAGAACGGAAGCAGCGTGGTAGAGTAGGCTCCAGGTCTCTCCGAGATGTGGCGATAGACCTGCGCCCGGCAATGGGGCACAAACAGGATTTTAGCAGTATGATGACAATGATATTAATATTTTCTTTTATCCAATGTTTGAACTATCTCACACATAAACATAATAACAGAAATGCGCAACAGTGTACAAAAAACGATAGCATCGCCATCTGGACATATTGGGCAATGCGTTAATTAAGTGCAATCAATCAAATAAATGATCAACTGTACATTCGATAGTATGTCCCCGCCCCGACGCACCCTAACGACATAGAGACCTCGTAACCCCACGCGAGAGTACTAGTCGATATATTATTGCCACACTGAAGGTTATTAAACTATACGCAGTAAGAAGAATAAAAAGCGAAATGTAACTTTTTGATTTAATACCCTATATTCAGGATTGTAAACCCATGGGACTAATGGAGAATGGCAAAAGGTTACCTTTTGAAAAATAACACTCAACTAAAATTAACCAGCGTCGCAGACTTTCCTTTGGTACGAGGCCTCCCTTAATTAGGAGAAGAAACCCGTAATCAACGCAGGCAAGTAAAAAAAAGTACCTTAGAACTGAAACAAAACTCAAGTTAGATTGGTTCAATACCACAGTCCACAAACCAATTATACAGAAACATTGTGCACAGTTAATGTGGGACTAAAACTTGTCCAACATAACTTGTACCTTGCACTTGCTATTCCCACACAAAATACAAGATTCCTAGACGGTGTAAAGGAATTTACGTGACTTTCGCAGTTTGTTTATGCCGTGTCGCATTCGCGGCGAAAACGGGCGTTTGTAACAGGTCTTGCGTTCAACCGTACTAACTATTAACGGGGTATCCGACCGGCGGTCACGACTTATTACACTATTAATTGTTACACGTTACGATTACAGTACGCTTTATATACTATTTAAGGTTGTAATGTAATATACCAATTCGTTACTTCTAATTATGTTTACGCTTTTACTACAGGCAGATACGTTTGTAAAGCGATTTGATTGTAAGTAAATATACTTTATGCATTATATGTAGTCACGTAATCTCGACTAAGGGCAGCGTATTATTAGCCAAGTTTGGAAAAAAAGGGCCGACTGGCAGTGAGTAGTTAAGACTTTATACACAACTTTAAACTACTTACTTGTAAATTCAAATAAATTTTAATGGATTCCCACGTTTTGGAAGCAATGTTTAACTTATATTTAAATGCATTAGATGACTCAAAATTTCACATTTTTTATATACTCGTATTGTAATTTCAAATCTGGAGTAAATTTATTTCGTAACCTCATAGATCCAATCCAAAACATAAATCTAAAGTACAAGAGAGTCGACAAACTATTACCTTATACCTATAATTTACTAAGGTACTCTCAACCATAGTCACAAAACATAAACAATAGACATAGAGTCGATAAACAAAATGTTAGCGAAGCGCGTTAAAAAACTTGTTGACCGAGATGTCCTTCGCAAATACCCCCGCGTGCTCCGCGCGATCGCCTGCGGCGGTTACAGTGACGGGGTCGATCGGACCCCGCCCGGCCACGCACACCCGTCGACGAAGCTGGATGTGACAGCTCAGGAAAATCGTGATTTATCGTACAAACGAGCTCACTGAACGAGTGTTTGCTGTTTACCTTTTTAATATTAACGTGACTTGCTCGTTTTTTTTTCCTTTTAATCTTTGAACTTTGTAAATTGGTAAAATTTCAAAATTAGTAGGTTAGCGTGGAGAAAAATCAATATATTTATTTGTAAGACGTTTAGTAAAAGCATAATTCAGTAATTACAACCGCATTTGGTCACTATAGTGGTATGTTGTTTACATCCCATTCATTGTGTGACCCATAGACGATGCCTATAAAGACCCATGTTCAACATGGGACAAAAATAGGTTGAATTATAATTATCAACCGTTATATATATTTGTAGCTTAGGCTTCAGCTTTATGATTTTCACATTGATATATCCATTAATGCATAAAATAAAACTGCAAGATTTATCGGTATGTTTGTGTGTATGTGCTTAGAATCCCATCAAAACAAAAGTCTGAAAAATCAAAAATCTTTATTTAAATAAAATCCTTAAAATTAAAAATAAAATAAATCTAGTACGTAATTAAATTCTAATATTCATCAAATATAGCCATCTATTACAAACTAACGTTCAAATTCAAACGTTGTCTCATCTAGACAAAGAAAGTATTATCTTTGTTCGACCCTTACACAGTCGCATTAGGTTACGAGGCCCTGATGTCGTAGGGGTGCGCCGGGGCGGAGCTCAAGCCATCCAATGTACTGTTATTGATCATTTGTTACTTGTAAAGTTCTTATACTTTTCCGTGTTTTCGATATAACACCATAGTACGTATTGAATCTTGAGTTATCTCAGTTCGTTATCAACTCATAATCATCATCCATCTATGGTTAGATATTAGTAGGTATTACCTAAGAAAGATTTTTTTAAAGACTGCTAACCTTTTTCTTTGCTTGCCACGATTATCACGTTAAAGGTCGTCCGTTAAACTATATAAGTAACAAATTTCAAGCAAATCCCTTCAGTAGTTTTTATTTGAAACTGTTTCATACATTCTTAATGATATTCGCCTTTATGATATTGGTAAGAATATTAGCAGCCGCAACATTTTCTTATATTACGGTATCGAAGTAGGTACCTACACGGAATTTTAAGCAGATATCCGATATGACTACGGGCACATAAACAAGCAACGACAGTCGCGTAAATCGTTTACGGCGCTAGATAAGTGTGCGCTTAGCCCGAGAGCCGATGGCGCAAACTGTATAAAACATGTCCAACATTATACTTACCTATTTTATACAAACAGTGCTTTTCCGTAATGTTATAAAATGAAAAACAGACAGGTGAATGGGTTTATAAAGTTGTATCTTTATATAAATGGATTAGTGGTTTTTCGTATAAGTTCTTATGGAAATCTATCGGTTACTGAGCCTACGACATTCTACTGTCTGTCTCGCCATTGTCGCTTGATCAGTGATAGACAATCGGTTAAAACGACTATGAAATATATTGATAAGGTATCTTGACACAAAACAGAAAAATATTATTTTAGCTTTTACTCCATACAGTAAAAGCTAAAATAATATTTTTCTGTTTGGTGTCAAGTAAAATGTGTAAAAACGTTTTTACCATAGTAAAAATGTTTTTACATAGGAAGAAGCGATTAACGTAGTAAATCAAATCTAAAAATACACTATATGTATCTATCTAGTTACCTACATATTTTATGTCTTCACTACCAAATGCCATATTATTTCCCAGCAAAAGTGGTTAATAAATACTTGTAAGGAGAACATCCACTACTATTATGAGTAACCGTGATGCATAAATAAAAGAAACAGTGTCATGGGAAGCGTTCCCGGTAGTAACACATGGCGACGATAAGAAATTAAATTCCAATAAAAGGGAACTTGTAACTAACAATTGTCCTGTAGCCACTTTGAAATATACGCCCTCTATAATTGAAGATACAATAAATTTCAACCAAGAATTTACTACAAGGTAAAGGCAGACAATTCATTGTGTTAAGTTCTCGGCACCTCGTTGAAAGAGAAATGTGAAAATCTTTGCAAAAGGCGAAAAGATTTTCGCATTTCTCTAAATTTACTTTCCACAAATCTCTACATTGTAAGCTTCGTCAAAACTGTCATAGCAATATCCAAATTAGATGTAACTGAGGAAGAAACAGTTTTATTTAATTTTAAAATAGAAACGAACAGACCCATTATTTTTCCACAAAATATATTCTTGATAAGTTTAACATTAAGCTAGATATTCTTAGGATTACTCTCTGGTTATAAATGCAAGTACTTACTAATTCTTTAAGTGTTAGGTATCTGCTGTTCAATTGATATACCAACACTCTGAGAAAATATAAACATCACAAATGCCCAAAAAGGGTTATTCATCTCATAACAAATAAAGTATCAATTCGTTTATTCCTTCGTTATTTATAAATATGCTTAAGATTAATATGAAATATCATTTGAAATAACAACATTTTTACCTACAATCTACGCAAAAAGTTTAAATGTGCCCAAATAACTTTAAAGTTTAAATAAAGCTTTAAAGCTCCACACTCCGTATAATACTTTTAAACCGAGTGGCGTGTAAAGCCTCTCGTCAACTTGGATGAAATTAAGCTTCCGCTGAACATCTTAAACACGATCATGAGAGACACGTTTTGCTCGTGCAATTCCCGTTCTTTATTTTATGCAGTTATGTATGAATTTTGAGGAGAATTAAACATGAAGGGAATGCAAAATATTACTATATTCTCCATATGAAAAGTGTCATATATATTCTTCTTTGACAGTAATACAATTATTTCGAGGATAACTCTTTGTGTTGCAACCTTGAAACGATATGAAGAAGCCGAACTTAGTTTATCTATTATTCAAAGTTAGGTGAAAGCGTAGACTACGATATTTACTAACTTAAAGGAACGTTTTTTTTACCGACCGTGGCTGTTGGACGTCCTCCTAATAAAGTATAGCTTCGCTCACGAATAAAACATATTTTGTACAGTTCAAGGATGCGCTCCGACTTAGTCTGCAAGTGGACTAACGGCTTTATTGCACAGGTCAGCTAAGGTTGCAACCCATTTATTTAAATATTGATGTACACAAAAAAATACATGCGAAATCTGAGGCCCGGGATTTATTACGTATGACTGACGTCATCAGTAAACACTTGCTATCACGTAGACAGCAATTATGTTCGCTACACCAAAAACCTGTTTACACCTTGCAGCTTCCCCAAATTGTATCCCAAGATCACGAACACAACAACGAAACCGTAAAACCACATCAACAAACTAACATCTCACCGATTAGACACAACAAAAATCACCCTAGAAGCGTCTAGCAACATCTGACGAAGGGTGCTTTGCATTACGAATGATTACGTCATTATGAGGTGCACACTAAAACATATCGATCGCTTGGACCCCGTGTTATCGTGATCTGACAAGAGAACAACGGTATAATAAATCCATGCACACAATACATTCAAAGGGTTGTTTTGTATGTAAATACATAGAAAAAAATACGCGTGCGAGCACGTGCGTTACACTCGGATTATGCTAATTGCAGTCCACTAACAATATAGTAAATTTGACGTTTAGTTTTAAGTGTATGCCATTGTTATGTAACAGATTGTAAAGATTTCTATCTAGATTTAATCAATATTAACAAATGTTTTGTTTACATTGCGAAAATATTACAAAAAATTCGTCAAAACGAAAATGTCGAATTATGTTCTGTGTTCAGCGTGTTTTGTAATATTTTATTTTGCAAAAATGCAAATTATCATATGTATACATACATATTTTTAAATAAAATTATTTTTAACACTTGTTTGCACTTTGTATCGCTATTAATGATGTGCCGGATCACTAAAATAATAGATCCGCGGATACGGATACGAATACGGATTATTGGTGTTTAGATCCGCGGATACGGATACGGATCTCAACTTTCTTACAAATTCACTTAGTTTATGCGCGTGTCCTTGAAGCGTCAGTTGCTTTATGACCATGTTTCTGCCTCTGCCCTTAGTACGAGTTTATTACGTTTCCATTAAAGAATCAATTGTTTACGTTTTTCCCTATCGTTTCGACGTACATGTAATTATCTGTACTAACATATAATATTAGTATATTTGATTTTTGCTATATGGGCTAAATATGTGATATTAATAAGCAATATGATATAATAAATATTCGTTTGAGATCCGCCTAAAAAGTTGCGGATACGGATACGGATCTTTCTCATGCCGTGGATATCCGCGGATACGGATACGAAGCTCCGGCACATCACTAATCGATATCTCCGACGGATGAGTCAGTAAATTATCTAATAATATTGGACGCATAGATAATAGATATAATAAATGCCTAATATATTACTATGAACTCATTACTTATTGAAAGGACACAGAGTTGCATGATATTTTGTAAATACCTACTAAATTGATAAGCTTAAATTAAACCAGCAATAATATAAGATTAGTATTATCTAGCGGCTTCAGCCCCTTGGCTCATGTTTCACACGGTGAAGAGTACCCTATGTAAGTATTATTCCACGTCACAAACGATC
>DWLI01001724.1:0-14717 GCA_018249915.1 Cecropterus dorantes dorantes | reverse complement strand
TATAGGCACCAGAATCGTGTCAGGAATCCATATTTTCAATATTCGGTACACTGTCGTTTACACCCTGTATAATATTACGCTATATTCTCTCTATATACCTTTTCACTTCATTCATTCGTTTGACCATCTCTTAAAGTATATAAGCTTAGTGATTACTTTTTGTAAGTCTACAGTACGGAGATTTATAATAAAATTCTAGTTCTCTAATATACGAGTAGTGTATTAGAGAACTATATATATATATATAGAGAACTATATGGAACTATAGAGAACTATATATGTATATCGTCGTAGTTTAACAAAGGTAGTCTTTTAAAAAGACCTGACTATAGAAGTTCTAACGCACTCTACATTCCGACAAATTCGATATTCCGACATCCCAGCAAAACGTTTGTCGGATTACGAGGGTCCACTGTAATAATTACAGTAACTTTTTATTATGTGATTTATTCCATTAGCTAAATGCAATGTGTTTTCCCGTCCAGCTTAATAGCCCTTGCCAGCAATACGTTTAAGAGTTTTGTTCCAAAAAAACTGCAATCACTCTCTGGGGTCCTATTGTACGGGAATGTTTAAAGTACGTTTAAATATTGAATGAGGTTACTTTATAACTTGTTTTGGATATATGGGTTGACGATGACCTCATCGTCAACCCATTATTATCCCACTGTTGGGCACGGGTCGTCTCTCAGAATGCGAGAGGTTTAGGTCATAGTAGGCTTAAGCCATTGGTAGACTTCACACATCTTTGAGAACTTTTTAGACAACTCTCAGGTGTTTAGGTTCCCTCACGACGTTTTTCTTCACCGTAAAGCAGTGATAATTAATTACTAATAAGCACATAATTTTAGAAAAATCAGTGGTGCGTGCCTGGGATTCGAACCTCGGACCGTCGATTAATAGGCCGAGTTTCAACCATTAGGCTATCACTGCTCATATATATCTGTAATGAAAGATGACCCAAAACCGAAAGTGGACCACGCAAGTCCTTCATCTAAAAATAGACGAATTAGAACTGATTTATTACTTGCCATTCGGAGTGGACCTTTTAATTCGAGCCTCTATCTATACTCATTTGGGATTGGACACGATCCAAATAAGGGTGGCTTTGTAAAAAAGCTCATAAGTTACCTAATTTAAAGTATTACTTAACATTTTGATTTTCGTTTATAAAGGAGCTTTTTTTTATCAGACTGTAATAGCAAACGAGCTAACAGTCCATGGTAAGTGGTTACTAGCGCCCATGGACATGTGTAAAGCAACTTCAAAAAGAACGGGGGTTTTTTCTGAAGGCGATGGTACTTCCCCGGACTAACTACACTGGTTCTAACACCTGTAGCTGTAGTTTATATGGCCACCTGATTTATAATTCTTACTTACGCCAATGAAAATTTATGAATAACTGCAAATAAATAAAAATTAAATTGCTTAAAGACGGTCTTTGGCATGTTGCTATCTTTAAAGATAAGGTTAGAACGGTATGTAAATGTTATGCCTTATTTAAAATCTGAGCACAAAAGAAACAGACAAAAAATTGCGAAAATTCTTTTGATAATATTTGCGATGTACGGACAAAAATAATTTTCATATTTATTATTATATAGTTACATCGTTAAAAACATTTGAATACGATTTTTTCAAAGTGAATTATATTTAATCTAACGCTTATACGAGTTTAAATTTTTGTTAAAATAGTTCAGAAAAAGTATCATAATATACATATTTTTGGTAATATGTATATTATAATATTTGTAATAGTAAAAAATCATCCCTCCCCCCTTTTTCTCTATTTCCAAGCGCGATTTTTAAAAATATATAGCTTATATCACTTTCTACACTGAGACGATTCCAATGGTATGTCATACGTCACAATTCGTCAAGCCATTTGGACTGTAACGCGTGCCAAAGAAATGTACATACATACAAAAAAACATACATATATACGCTCGAAAAACCTACCCTCTGATGCAGTCGGGTAATGATTAACATCTGTGTTAAAATTTGTCTTAAGTAATAAGAAACTGTGTCTTTCATTTCTATATCCAAAACATCTAATCTTAACGCAAATAACGTTTACAAATAATATCAGCAAGCCCATACGCTTTCTAGAAGATATAAAGTGTTTATGTGAAGAATAATAAACATTTCTAAAAAGGATAACGCCCTACCTGAACTCGATCATAGCAGAGTCCTGTATAAATCTATTTTAAACAAAAGCTTTTGACTGACTTTGATATATGACATGGATATGGAAAAACTCCTGAACGCACGATCCACGCTTTCTGAAAATGACCGCACATTTAGATTGATTTATCTCTTGTCATTTGGAGGGAATGTTCATGTAATGGGTTGGATTGATCATTGGATGCTATCACTGTGGAATCGAATTAACGGTTTTTTATAATATGGAAGTAGCAAACGAGCATGCAGTTCACCTGATGGTAAGTGACTACTGCCGCCCATTGTAATAGTCCAAAGATAAGGTCGGAGTCTTACCTAAGACAGTTAGCCACAAGTTAGCCTAAGTTAGCCACAGATACTTTGCTCCTAGGGACTAAGTTGAAACGCCTCGGAAAGGTTGGTATATGTCCCTTACAACCATACAAACCATAACACAACAGAGCGTGCTTGGGAATCGAATCCAGAACTCCTAAGGAAAGCTGTTATGTATACAACGGCACACTTTTACATGAGGCGATCATCTCAGTCCTCGGGAGTAGCAACGCATCTGTGTTTGACCTCAGATAGAACTTATGTTCTATATGAAGTTACTTACAGATGTCCATGGGCGGCAGTGACCACTTACCATCAGGTGGACTGCAAGCTCGTTTGCTACTTCAATATTTTATAAAAGAAAAAACTAAACTTTATGTAAATTATACCCAATAAATATAATACGCTATCGGCTACATTTCTATACTTTAGCACTTTAGTTTCCAACAAATGGAAAGAGATATAAAATAAAACTTTCTGAGGCAAAGTGTCTGAAGTTTCTTTCAGAATAGAATGTTTATCTGTTGTATTTGTTTTTATTGTTTCATAAATTGAATGTAATAAAAATAGATACACAGATAAGTGGTACTTAATCTATGTATGAATACTATAACGTTTTTCGTATTTTCTATATGTATGGTGATAATACATTTATCGTTATTTTCGAATGACATTGCAGAAGGTAGAAAGGTTCCTTCTAACATTCTAACCGTAATTTTCACCACATAGAATGTGGTAAAAAACCTTTTTAACACATTCTACAAATCTAAAATGTCATGGGTCATCAACGGAAAAATATTTTATTATTCACGTAGATAATAGTATAAAATTATACGGAATACTGATCGTTTGTTTTTCGTTTATTGAATGATTATATAATCAAATATTCAAATATCTAAAATTGCCTATAATTACAGATTTTCAGTAAAAAAGGTACTATCCAATTTAGCATTCGTAGAATAGAAATTGAAAAGAACGATTGAAGTAAATTGGACAGTGATCCAATTTTAGTAATCGTCAAAGAAATTCGAAGAAAATCTGTTTCAGACAAGACTAGATCAAGGCGAAATTTCTATAAGCCAAATGAAGGTAACTTCGAATACTAAAATTGTTGAATAGATATGAATTGCAACTGAGACATTGATATTATGATATTACTTAGTATACAATAATTATTTCATGGCTCAGCTCTTCTAAGTGTATAGGACGCAAGATTCTCCTAGAATATGAGATCGTGAATCGCAGGTCCACTCGCTAATACATACGAAAAAACCAAACAAATAAACATAGCGTGCATAAAGCCTACTAAAATCCAAATTTTCAAGTCACTAACTTCAACGGTGTCCATTTTTCATATAAGAGTTTTTCACCCTTTTCATCCCTTTTGGTGCGGAATATCCAAAAATCCTTTCTTAGTGCTCCTCTACACTCCCTAATAAATCTTCGTTTTAAATATTAATTTTCGACGCTTAGTAGTTTCGGCTGTACGTTGTCTGTCAATCAGTCACTCAGTAACGGAAGAGTTTTATATAATATATATAGTTTTATATATAGATGAAAGAAGCAGCAGTAAGCATGCAGTCCACTCGATGGTTACAACTGCCATCCTCCATGGATATTATAGGCCTACATCAGGACCTACATCAGGTACGAATCCAGGCCTTCATGCGAGGCAAAATTAACAAAATTACTAAATCATAAAGAAAAAAATTTAATTGCATTAAATACCTCTATCATTATTTTAAAATTGTTGCAAATATTGCTGTAATTAGCTTTGTAATATTCTTGATGTTTTTATTCAGTTGTTTTAAAATAACTTGATTAATCGCATTCGGTTATGAAATGAAGTAAAAGATCAAGTCGCTAAATACTTGCAAAAATGATTCCAAATGTATACGTACAAATTTGTATAAACCCACATGAAAGGAGGCAAAACTGGAGTTGTTAAATTGCTAAAATCATCAATATATATACCTACATACATCTAATGTATCTTTGATGTATCACGAGCAACTTTTGTGTTTAGGGACCTCGGTTCAACCGAGAAGATATTAACGATTAATCATGATTAAAGTGATGGGTCCAGAGCTCAGCCATGATTAATTATAATTCATTATGAAGGATCATTTTTTGATCCATATTTTTTATGTCTTTGAGTAAGGAAACGAGTATGGTTCATATTATAGTGTATGGCCACTGCCACCCATGGGTAACTGTAAGTAATCTATACTAATATTATAAAGCTGTAGAGTTTGTTTAATTGAAAGGGCTAATCTCAGGAATTATTGGTTCGAATTGAAGAAAATATTTTTGTGTAAATTAGTAAGTATATGAAGGACATGGCAAACTTATGTATGGCTCTCTATCTAGGTTCTCAAAGTGCATGTACTCGTATATTGATAAATTTAAGTTTTTTTTTATTTAAATACTATCGAGCATGCAATCCACCCGTGTGTAAGTGATTACTGCCTTCCATGGACATCTGTAAGCAACTTCATATAGAACAGGTGTTATGTCTGAAGTCGATCACAGGTGCATTGCTACTCTCGAGGACTAAGGTGATCGTCTTATATATGATTTGGCAACCATAACCTTCTAACGACACACAATTCTGCTTCACGATAGAAATAGATGTGGCGGTGGTACCTCCCCGGTTGAACTACATTGGTTCAACCATCTGGAAAAATTTAAGGTTTCCTAAAAATAATAATAAAACAGTATTACAGTCCATGAACTTGAGGATTGTGTACAAAAAAGCAGTTTCTATTTATTAAAACACAACAACCATACGTTCTATCGACCATTTTGCTATTTAAATGGTCAATGGTCAAACAAGTAACAAGTAAAGACTTGTTTTACTTGTTACTTGTTGATATTGTTATACTGTTGTATCAAAGAATAAATAATAAGCTGTTCCTCTTACATTATTACTGATACATAGACAATAGTGTTCAAAACTCTGACCTCTTCAAAAAAGTTATGACTATAATTCAAGTAACGATATGAAAATAGAACACCTAAGTGAATAAAGCTATTATTTAACGAAAACATAATTCAGAAAATCCCTCTTGTATTTCCAAAATTGCCAAATCTAAGGACAATATCGATAAAGTGGCAACATTGCTGATTCACAACCAATTATCTGAGAACAAAAGTTTATGTACAACATTGTTACGTTTAATTTTTGATAATAAATAAAATATGAAAAGTTCAATATAATATATAAAAAAATTACTTCTATCGACAACCAGGCACAAATTGGCCATGTTTGTGCCTAGTTTGACGACCTATGTCACTCGGCGGTCACTACATCAACCTATTATGTAGAGGGTTTCTTGTTCAACCCCGGCCAGGCTTTTAAATCATAAATTAGGATATAAATTTTAAGCCAGCTCTTTCCACAAAATCTGCGACACATAGCCTCGCACATCATTTTCATCTTCATCGGCGACGTTTATTTATTCAACCATTTATGTAAAGCACTTATCGGCGGGCCACGAAACTTTCGAGCGCAATCGCTCTGAGTTTTAAGCTTCAGCATTGAGTGTTATAAAACAAATATATGTATCTGATCTTACAAGGCCACGAAATACCTACGAAATTATAAGATAAAATCGCTCAATGCTGAGTTGTAGCGTTAAACGAATGTTTCGTGGCCTATCGTTAAAGTTAACCACGTCATCAACAAACGCTAATGGAAGTACATACGTACATTCATCAAACTTTTTACACGCTCTCAGAGAATCCTCGGTTTCTACGCAATTCCAACTAAAAGCTTCTGACGAGTGATGTCTTATGACGTACTTTAGTTATATCCACTATTATGATAAGTATTTAATGGATCTAAGTCATATCATTTGTAATATGGTGACATGTGTATTAGTATACTAACTAAAACCTTGGGTTTCGGCAGGGATGTCATAAAAAAACCGGCAAGTGGTACTCGCACACAGGGGTGCCTATCTAAAAAAACGACAAAAAATCATATTTGTTGTATAGGAGCCTCTTTTAAATAATTATTTTATCCTGCTTTTAGTTGTTTTTATAGCGGCAAAATTAATATATCACCTGTAAAAATTTCAACTGTCTAGCTGTGGTTTATAAGATGCAGCCTGGCGCCATAGACAGACAGACGGATCGCGGAGTCTTAGTAATAGGGCCCCATTTTTATCGAAATAGAATAGAATACTTGTAATGCACACTATAAACATATTCAAATATAGCTATCAATAACATACAATGTAGATCAGTCATATTCAATAGGCAGTCTTATCGCTCAGCAGTGATATTGTCTATACAACCTATGCATGGAATAGATAAGGAGCACAGGAATGAAAATGGAGTAAGAAATAAGAATGACGCTACATTCTTATTTCTTCGTGTCGTTAGTAAGGAGATATGATATCTATAAAGTACACAATGAAAAAATCAGGATCAAATGTTCTATCATCTCATTCATACTGTGTTTTATAACAGTGTCGTAGTTGTCTAGTTTGAAGATGTGGTAAAATAATACTCATTTAAAGCCTTATAACTTAGGAACATACATACCTAAGTACTAACTGAGGAACATACGAGTAGAAACGTTTTTATGGCCAACCTCAGATAAGGCTGATCTGATCGGGTGTTGATAACGGATGAGCGGCAGTGGTCAATTAGGATTGCATGCTCGCTTGCTACTTCTACATAATACAAATATGACAAAAAAACACACGTGGCTGATAAATAAAACGCATTTTACAAAAAAAAACGCTATCTACACTCATAGTCCCGGACTAGGATTTTTTCCTGTGTCGCGGGTGCCATGGACATACGAAGACGAATACACACACACCCGGATCCAGAACAGAAATCTAAATTCAGATGTCTGTCTCCCGGGAATCGGACCCGAGACCCACTGCGCGTCAGACCGGTATGGTGACCGCTCCGCCACGAAGGTCCACAATTCTTAGCGAGGTTAGTTAAAAAAAATTTTCGCAGCAATGAAGCTCACATCACGTGAACAACTTGTTTCTTAAACTACATAAAAAGAGCCTTAGTACCCAAAACAACGATTTTCATTAAGGATAAAAGCGGCCGAAAAAGGTAGTAACGTATAAATAATGCAATCCAATCCAATAATGTACCTTTTATATTTATAAGCATTTCGTTGTTTACAATGCATGTATATTTTAGCAGTCCCAAGAGGTAAGTAGGTTTCACAATTACGACTAAAAGCTTTTTACAAAATGATGTGCCATCATTCTCAAGTGATGATTGTTGTCTCTTAATGTTTTCATATATAACAGCTGATACACTTTGAAAATGTTTGAAGTAAAACTTTTGAATCGTTGTAATTTTAAAATCTATGAAACGAAAATGCCTATCGAAAGCAGCTGTCAGAGTTAAAGCTAGATGGCGCTCTACCTCTTTCTAAATCACGCTAACGACTTTACTTCGCATTTTGTATAAAAGCTATTTCTAGCATGAAACATTTCTTGTGTTTCGGTAGATTGGTGCCGGCTTACTTATATAGGTGACAATCTTAGACCTAGCGAGTTACAACGAATCTGTAATCAACTTCAGATGGAACCCGTGTTCTGAAGTTAATACTACTAATCTTCAGTTTTGCTCCGACTGTTCAGCTGAATATATATTAGGTAAAAGTTTTGTTAGTAATACTAATAGTGGTTGATACTATCCCTGAAGTTGCTTACAGATGTCCATGGGCGGCAGTAAGTACTTATCGCATTGACATGCTCGTTTGCTACTTCAATCTGATAAAAAATGACAATTTGTAGATACTTTCGTAGTCCTATACAACCTAAATATGTTTAATTTAATACGGGTCTTTAACGAATTATTCGGTCCCATGTGGTAACGTATTAAACAAGCTTTATTCAAATTACTTGAAACGAATACCGCATACTTACATATTATTAAAATCCTTTGTCCTTTTAAAATTCAAATGAATTTAAATATTAACATAGGATTGCGTATTAGTATGTTTAGGCTTTTATGTCATTAGTACGTAGCCTTGAAATAAATTAATCCTAAAAGGTTACCTTGGGACGATAATGACGGACCATTATTTTACTATGATTATAATTTTAGAGTTGAGACGAAAATAGGGGTTGTAAATCGGAATAGGCATGGTCTCTGAATTTTTGTTGACGTGAAACATCTATAGGCGCGGATAAACCTGATTGTTGGCGTGGCGAGGCTTGACGTGGCGATGGGGTCGCTACACCGTATTTAATTTAGCGCCATCTGTTATACATTTTCAGAACTATTAAGTATCGAATAAAACTAAGCGGGCTGCGGTGTTAGTTTGACTTGCTAGGTAGGTACTGTTCATAGATGGCGTTTTTTTCATTATGCTATATGTTTAGTTCCTATCGCAAGCTTGTCTTTTATGCACATAACTTGCACAAACATGATGTTTCACATCTACCAGACTTCCCGTGACGGCCATTTTTTCACCTTATGTTAATTTCACTTTATGTTAAGATAGACATGGAATGTTATGGAAAAAATTAACAACGTCCTCATTTTCGAGATTTTTTTGTCTCACCTTTTCTAGGAGAGGGGTGCCTGACCCCATAATACTCTCATTACCAATATAAATAACCAACTCAAACTTAAAATGAGTTTCAGGTTCTTTAAGTTTGTGTATTTCTTATCTCAGATCTTTTAAACTTCTGGTTGTAATTTAACTAATGATTGGAAGTCGTGACCTCCGCCCGGGATTCAAATCCATAATTAATATTCTGAGTTTGAGACTTGTATTAGCGATTAATTATCACTCTCTTCAAGTCTTTAGGGGCAGTAATCGATTTGTAACTCAACTTAGGATCTTTCGATGGCTTCACAAAACCGTCGGTCCTGATTATCGTGATTGTTTGAAAATATTCTTTTAAAGCTGTTCTCTAACCCGCCTCTTCCTCTACCAATTTGCATTGAAGCAGCGAGAGTATGATAAGTTTCCTCCAGTACTAGAGAGTTCTAAATATGTGAAAAATTAAGTTAAATTGTTATTTATTGTTTAATTCATATAAACCATTTGCAATCACATGCTCGTGTAATGATGTAACCAGAGGAATATTTATTAGAGGTATATTCTTAAATTGAGAAAACATACCTCAAAGACGTACCATAAATCGCATACTTACGATGAAATGAGAACATCTTTCCTTCGAGACATTGGATAAAAAGCAACAAATTGTGTAATATAATGTAAGGTTATGAAATGTAAAATTAACTATGAAATTCTCAGTGAGGAGCGTTTGAATAATAGTCACATTTGTAGTTTGGGCACGTTCCTGCATCGTTTTTGTAATACTCTTATACAGTTTTCGTTAATTACGTTTTCCTATTATCTGGAGCAATTTTCTTAATTAATAGTCTTGCTGCCACACGTTTTATTATAAAACAAACACGCTTTCTACACTTATAGACCTGCACTAGGTTTTTCTCCTGTGTCACGGGTGCCATGGACACACACACATCCAGACCCAGAACAGTCTGTCCGCCCAGAACAGATGTCTGTCTGGCCGGAAATCGAACCCGGTACTCATGTTTTTATATGTGCAAATAAGCATAATGGGTGTGTTTTATTAGAAATTAATGTAATTTATTTACATACTAAGTTACTTGGCTCCTTAGTATATTATATTAGGACTGAGGAGAGTATTATTATATTGTACGGGTTAATTTTGGAAACGGCTGAACTAATTTTAATATGGATATATTATTATCAAAAATATCATGAGACTTTTCGAGGTAAAATTTGATTTGCATATTATAAGTTATAATTATAAGCTGTTAAAATTTATAACACTTTTAAGCTTTAATATTTAAGATATATATTTTTTTAAATATATTTATATTATATATATTCATACATACTATACTTTATATACATACTAAATTGTTACATATTTAAACTCGACTACGATGCATGCCATGGTGGCCTGAAATTAAGACAGTATTTAATTTAAGCCTCATCTAGTTCTTAGTTGTAGGTGTAATGAATCTGCTAAACGGCGCAAATATGCTGCTTTAGGGGAAAGTTACATGTTTGTGCGTTTGCGGTAGAAACCTTAGGTCCTTAGGGACCAGAAGCGCGACGTTTTTATAAAGAACTGTCGTCGCGACTGTTCGATGTTTCTGGAGACCCAAGGGCAGGCGCATATTTTGGCCAAAGAATAAGTTTAGCCATTCAAAGAGGAAACGCAGCCAGCATTCTTGGGTCTCTCCCAAGAGGCAGCGATTTGGACTCTTTGTCAAAATTTAGTTTATTTTTTTAAATATTTATTCGAATTGTATATATTGTGCATAGTTAAACTTAAAGTTCAATTAAAAAGTGTAACGTATTGACTTGTAGACTATTCTTTTTAAATAAATAAATAAATTATAATATAAATAAATAAATAAGACTAGGTTAGGTAAATAGCAAAAATATATTAAAGTATTACGCAAGAATATACCATTAAATATTCTATGAAAGCAACATCCGCCATCTTGCAGGCATCCATCATGATTGTGTTATGTTCAATCATAATATTTATGCTTTCCGAGTTATTTCTATAGAGTGGGGTTAAAATAGATAATGGTATGTTACATTACGTTGAGATAACTATTATTATTATTTACTATCGTAAAGGACTTTGTTTACGGTTAATGACTTAAGGCAATGGTCAACATCTATACTAATATTAGAAAGCAGAAGAGTTTGTAAGTTTGAAGGCGCTAGTTTCAGAACTACTGGTGCGAATTGAAAAATATTTTTGTGTAAAATAGTCCATTAATTGAGGAACTATAGACTATATAACACGATATGTTCTTTTTTTGATCTTTCATATACAGTAGCGTCTGAGGCCGCGGTACACAACTAGTATGTATATATAATAGAGACGTAGACAACCAGGTACGATTTCTAGACAAATAAAATAACTGGTAAAGTAGTACGAATATAATGCGTTCAAACTTAATCCTTAATAGCTCTATCAGCATCTACCTCAGGTTTGACTTTTATCATATTTTAAATGGGTTGCACATATCTAACAACAACAACAGCAACTATTTACCATGGAGTAGAATTTTAAAGGTGGTATATTTTATCTTATGAATATTTCTGTATGAATATTTTAATAAGAGCATAATAGGACCGTGATTATATACGTTACAACTCAGAGCTTCCGTACGCTCCCTTCCATTAGCGACGATGTACGCTTGCGATTTTGCATATAACGGAACACGAAAATAAAAACGAAATTCCAGTTAAACAAATTATGAACACAGAAGAACTCTAGCTTGCGTAACAACTCTTTGTAGTTTTATTCCGGATCGCTACTCCTATTAGCAACTTATTTATAGTGATGAGGCAATGCGTTACAACGCGTTATATGAAAGTAGCAAACGCAGCAGACCACCTAACGTAAGTGGCCACTTGTTACTCTAGTTAGGTGACTCTAGTTAATATCGGAGTCTTACCTGGCCCAACTCATGGATCCATTGCTATCCTTAGGACTAAGTTTAAACGCCTTGGATAAGTATGTATCTCTCTTACCACACTCTGCAAACCAGAATACAGCAGCGCATAATACTGCTGTTATTAGGCAGAAATATGTGTGGTTTTGCTTACGGAGCCGAACCACAGAGTTACCTTTGATTCTACAAAAATGTAAGTTGAACGCTATTTTGCTAACGAATCTGATGTAAAACATTGTAAATTTACTCGACAGAAATTCTGTTACACAAACAAATAAGTACGTAAATACAGTTGCTTTTACGAAATGTAACAAAATTTTAACATTTTTTAATTAACATGTTTTAATAAGTCTGGAACGAGAGCGATAAAAACGCCATTACAACCACTTCAAAGAAGCAATTCGCGAAAATCTCTTGTTCTCAAATAAACACACGCGTTGAAAGATGTTTAGCATATGTACTATAAATACATTGCGCCAAATTTTATATATCGTTTTATATAAAGGTATCGTACGAGATTTGCGTTGGGCTATGTTTTATTTTTTATTTTTTTCATCAGATTAAAGTAGGAAACAAATACGCAGTCCGATGGTTGGTGTGCATAAGCGTGTGTAAGCAAATTCATATAGAACAGGAATTCAATCTTAATACGATCACAGATGCGTTGCTACTCCCGAGGACTAAGATGGTCGCCTCTTATATAAGATAACTGGCAGTCGGGCATGTCTTTTTAATAATCTCATTAATTTGACTGGAGTTTGCGCCAGAATAGTAACATAAATTATTTATATATATGAATGTGTAATGATCTACTTACTAGCTTTCATTGATAACCATATTGTCGATAAAAATCGTTTCTTCTTTCCCATGTTCCGATTTATATGCGCCATTTTTCTAATTATATAAACATGTCACTTAACAAACTAAGACAATTCCAATGATATGTCATACGTCATAGTCCGTCAAGCCGTTTGGGCTGTAGCGTGTATCAAAGAAATGGACATACATAAATACGCTCGGAAAATGTAAGTAGTCCTTCTGAGGTAGTCTAGTAGTGGCAAAAAAACGAAGTGAAATATATGACAACGATTTAAGGAGTATCTAAGAGTATATATTACTCCCACGGTTTCGTACCGTAACTTTATTAGTCTGGAGAGAATGCATTAATATCCATTACTTCGGAACAGAGTGTTCGAATATCTAGAGTCTATACGTCACAATTCGAAAGCTTAATGTAACCGCGGGTCTCCCGTTAGCAAAGTTTCAATCGAATGCGGTACGTAAGTTTTAATGCTGTTTTAATGAATAATTTCAAAGTTTCACTGAAATCTCTTTATTGGTGTATTAATGCGGTTTTTCAACATATTTCTAATGTCATGACGTGGCAACCTTGATAAATTTTAAGAATTTGAGATTATTTTATTGTATAAACGTTATGTTTATGGATTTTTACAAAATAGAAGAATCCTAAATCTTTAAATAATATTAGTAATAATACTCTTCATTGTATCCAAAATAACATACTGTATGTATATTTATCGACGTGCAAAAGAACAATACAAACTTATTTCACAAGTTAATTTTAGAAGTACATTAGCAAAATAACAAAGTAAGGGAATAAAATAAAGATAAGAAAGATATAATGTAATAGGAGTAATTACTTTGTACTTATTATAGTGTCAATATGGGTATCAAATGAAAGCCATAGCTCTCATTTAAATGAAATTTACTAAAATAGACCGTGTAAATTGACCACCAATAGAGATATTTTGTCACTTTTTTATGACTATTTTGACGAAAAAATTATAAAATTTAATGTATCATATAAAAAAAGAAACGTTATAAAAAGCGTTTTAAGCAGTACGGCTTTTTGTTTTGTATTTATCAATGTTACTTGTTAGCAAAACTTTCTATTAGATCAAAAACTGTTGCAAATTATGCAATACTTTTGTGTTCCCTATTAAACGTATCCCATCATGATTGAACATGATAAGATCTTGCGAGATCCAATCTTGCCTAATGTGCCCTAAATCTAAATGTAATCTAAACCAATAGAGTATCTTGAGTCGTTCCTTCTTAGTAAAAATATCTCGCAAAGCGGCGATTGCTATATCTGAAACTGTATAAATATAGAACAAAGTAATTTGAAGTAATATTAGATTGTTACAAAATAACAATTCCCAGTTTCCATTACTCGATTTCTTTTCTTTTTGTGATCAAAGTTTGTTTTCAAACAGTCGATAATGTCATTACGACGCTATAGTTATATCGCTGACCTGATTTCACCGATTTTATGTCCTATAGATAAATTTGACGGAAGAAATAGGTTTGTGGTCAAACCACGTCACATTTTTGAAGTGAAACATCTTTAGAAACGTTGTGATTTGAAACTCGATGTAAAGAAAATGCGTAAAGAAAGCAGATGTCGGCGCTACAACTAGATGGCACTGTACGCCTTTCTGAATCACGCTAATGATTTTACTCGTTAAAGTTTTGTATATGCGAACCAATTATTATTAGGTTTCACATCGACTGTGTGTGAATTGCACACACATTTATATATTTTCAACTGCTACGCCTTTAAAGTTGCTTCTGAATAATGGGGAAGATCTGGGTTCGTGATTAAACCTTGTGAAACGTTGTTATACTGTTACCCAATAGGTTTTACCGGCTTTTACTATTTGATTAGAATAGAAACCTATGGCTTTATGCGCTAACTGAAGTACTTCGTGCACGTACGTTAACTAGCGGTT
>DWLI01001723.1:0-14724 GCA_018249915.1 Cecropterus dorantes dorantes | reverse complement strand
ACTTTTAATTTTCCGTAATTTAAATGTTTATATTGGTCAAATCTTGTTTCTAATTGGATGAAATGACACATATTTCGATTCCAAAGACGAGGCGATTTTGAACATGTCAAAATCGCAAAAGAATGACTTACGAGGTGTGAGAACTTCAACGACAATATATGTTTTTATTCTTTCTTCTTTATTATTTTTGGATGTTGTCATAATAAACATAAGCTGTTGGTCTCTGTGCATGTAGTTCTTGCATTATATCATAACAACAAAACATTATTTTTTAATGATGTGGCTAGAATTTGTATTCTTCTGTGTCCTAACAAAAGTATTTATATACACAACATCGAAGCTTACAGGTGTATGTTTATGATAATTCAAGCTTTATGATGATAGAAGATTAGAGAGACAACAAAAATCAAGTACTACATATGACCATATGCATATGTAGAATAGCAATAAATTAGTAGATTTTGCCTTTATGAATATAACCTATTCATCTGATTGGTATTAAAACAACAATTGGAAACACAATACAATATACTACTATATGGGCTAACACACTTAACTCTTTTACATTAAGAACCTGCATTTGCTAAAAATAATCCTGTCAGTCTTAATGCATGTCTTGAATGGTCACTTCTCATATTCAGAAACAACATTGTTTTTGGGAAGACAATATGTATGGAGATGTATGTAAATTATAACAATAAATGAAAAATCTATTACCATGACTTATGCATGCTAATCATGGGGATATAATGTTTAAAATTGAATGTCAATAAGCTAAGTGCAGGTAGTTTGTTATAACGTAACTGTCACATAAAATTATTATCCAAAATAGAGGAAAAACCAATAAGGACAATTATTTTTTAGGATGAGATGTAGATTATAATTATAGATAAATAATTGAGCTTGTTTTCAAAATATTTTTAAGTAATCATTAACTTACAAGTATCTATCTGATAGTGCTTATGAAGTATATAGTACTCATGATACTTTTTTTTCAGGGTTACTACAAATTACTTGGCAAAGGCAAGCTCCCCAAACAGCCAGTCATTGTGAAGGCGAAATTCTTCTCTAAAACAGCTGAGCAGAAGATAAAGGCTGTCGGAGGAGTGTGTGTATTGTCAGCGTAATATAAGTATACAATAAACATCCCAAAAAAATATTTTTTAGTTTTATTTTGAAATTGCTAATTTTGTAACAAAATAAAATGCTCCAGTTTATGCTACAAAATGGAACATAATATGATCTAAGCTACATAATTGATAAATGAGCACTACTTTTACAGTTGCCGAAACTGCAAAAAATCTACTGACCCATGAATGAACTAACTGTAGCATGTTAGCAGTTTAGATGCAGTTATGTAAACTGCAATTGCTCTTAGCTTGTGACTTAAATACCCATTCAAATCATGTGTAGTACTAATAATTTAAACCCTGATCAGCTGTGTAGACTTAATATTTTATGCAAACCATATAATTAATTACATCTAGCCTACCAGTTAGACGATCAATATAAAGAGCTTGTGATCTATAGATCAAAAGTATTCTGAGAAGTTAACTTTTTATCCGCCCGGCTTTATATCACTTGTCGTGCCCCCAGCGCCTGACAATGAATCGAAAAATAACTTACCTACACCAAAGAGGGAGTGCAACATTTATTCAAAATCGATATTTTGTTCATCGTCATCGTAAAAATAACATTTACGTGTGTAATTAACCAATGTTGGGTAAATACTATTTACCCTACGAATTTATAAAACATTTTAAGGCGGGTAAGCTATTCTAACATGAAGTTTTCAACGATTTATTCATTTGTATTTCAGCTATTATCAACTAATTTGCGCACAATTGATTGAATTTCGCCATTCTTTGTACTCAATAAAAAGTAATAAGTTCAAATGCGTATTCATCTTTATCCCAGGAACAGGTAACAACAAACCTGCAAATGAAAAAAACTTTAACTCTAAAGTACATAATATTAAGTGTAAATAAATAATACTATGTGTATAAATAAGCACAAGACTGATGAAAAATTCTAAACAGTATTCAAAATAGAAATTTCTATTTATATTTAAATAGATATTTGTATCGATAGATCTTGGTATATGTCCATCCCTCATGTTCGATTTTGATGACATGGGCGATGCATATAAATGCAATTTAAAATTATGCTCATAATTCATCTAACTTTGGATATTATTTTTTGAATTTCAAATTTAAAGAATAAAGTGTTATAAATTGTTTATGATTACTTTATTAACTATTTACCTGTTTAAATCTTTTTGATATAATACAGCGTGTTAAAATAAAAACAGATTTAACGACCTGTTGTATTTGGTCGTAATATACGACTCAGGCGAGATTGATCCGAAAATATATGTCCAATACATGCGACGTAAGCGGCTAAAGGGTTAAACAATGATAGCTTCTATATAGAATTGAGGAGGCCTCCTTACCAGAATTACATATATTAACATGTCAATATTTTTAAATGAAACTTACTTATTTTCAAGAAGATTATAGAATTGCTTTCAGAACATTTCTATAGTACATTAAATGATACAAAACATCTGGTTATCTATAAATTTAATACCACTAAGTGTATAATAACATATTTATGTAATTTTCATTAAAACTAGAATAAATACAATGCCTGCATAAAATATAATTATTGTTATCACTATTACGTTCCAAAAAAACTGGACTGAAAATAAATACCCAATTTGTCATCAAAACTAAGGCCACTTGCATGATTTATGGCAGTGTTATATAATTTTTGACATAGAAATTGAAACTATATGGAACATAGACTTCTACAAACATTGTTAGTAATTTCTTGAGCATTGTAAAAACATGTCTATGTATTTACTTGATACTATAATATTACGACTGCGTAAACATTCAATCAAATCAATAGGCAATTAATTTGTATTGTGATTCATGTATTAATAATATTTGTCATGAAAGATCTTAAACAAAAGGTACACATAATCATATATTTATAACTTGCTGTACTCTATACTGTCTATACTATCTGCATACATCTACAATATATCACTGTACGGTTGTATGTAAAGATTGAGCTCCACTATCAATAACTGGCTTACTTCTAATGCTATTCGAGAAGAGTCATTGAAGATTATATATTTTTATGTTATGTATAAATAGTCAGTGTTTGTCTTAACGGTTCATTGGGTGTCTGTGTTTGAACAGCTGTATCCTGTGGCCTAGTCTGTTTAGCCTTTTTTCTTGCAGCATCACTCTCAGCATAATACATGCCAAGCCTGGTTTTAATAGCTGCCAAAGCTGCACCATTGATCTCATCATGAAATATGTATGTGTATCTCCATTGTTTCACCATTGGGCCCTTTTTTCTCTCTTTCTTTATTTTCTTGTCTTCTTTAATTTGTGATGCAGATATGTCAGTACCATGATTATATGCTGTGTTACTGATGGCAAGAGAGTTGTCATGTTGAGGCTCTGGTTTGGTTTGCAAGAGAATAAAAGCTGTGGCTGGCTGTGAAGGTCTTGTCACCGTGGATTGGAGAAGGATTCCCATGCCTCCCTGTGCACCATTTTGTGTTTGGTAAAAATTTGCTGGTGTAGAGGTTGTAGCTAATGCTGCAGTTTGGTACTGATTTTCAAAATAGTTTTCTGCTATGTTTACAAGATGACCGCTACCTGGATATGTTATAGGAGTAAATGTTTCCTGAGTGGTAGGATGTTGTGTTGCTGGTGGGTCATTCTGCAAGGCAATTTCCATATTTCTCTTTGACTTGGGCATTGTAGCTGTTATATTATCTGGATCATATGTTTTAATGTAGTCCTTCCACATTTTGGAAATATTGATTTCCAATCCAGCAATTTTATCCAATCTAATAAAATCCTTTAATCTGTGAGTATGGACAATTGAATATATATGGTTTTTAATCTGTTCAATCACACCGGAAGGTAAACGGACCTCACCTGAACGACGGTGGCTATTTTTGCCTCTATTATCACTGGGAAACATGACACCATCGTCCATTTTTTTACAAAGAACTCTTACTTTTCTTTCAGTTATAGCATGAATATTTTTAAATGCAGTCTGACATACCTGAGTTTCTCTTCCCTTAACGCGAACAAAATATTCAAATGTGCATGTCCTTCTGCTGCTCGATTTGACTCTTTTTCTTTTCACATCTACTTGTCGCATCAGACCAAACAGATATGCATTTTGCTCATCATGGGTCTTCATAGAATAGAACCCTTGAAATGTTTTTAGGCGTATGTCCTCGGGCACTGTTTGATAACATTTTCGACGACAATTACAATCCGGGCCTGGCTGCTTCGGTGGTACTACTTTCCCATTTGCATTTATATATTCGAGACCAGCTATTCTTAGACGTTTCTGTTTTTGCTTGTGCCATTCTGGAAGTCATATGTTCTTATGAGTTTGACGTATAAAATAGTATTTATCATACAAAAAACAATACAATATACTGGTATATACTTGTAATCACCAATATAACTAATTGTAGGTACAGTTACTTAAACATATAACTAATACGTTCGATGGTCTATCTTTCTTTATAATATAATAATTCAACCAAATAACATGCAAGTAGGAATAAACAAGTAACAAAACACTCGCGGAAATGTTTGAAAATTGTAATACGTATCAAAAATGTAGTAAGAGGCAAAAATTTATAACAATAATATACTTCAAAGAAAGGTACAAAGCTATCAGATAAGTTACGGTATAGGGGGTGATCTTCAAAAGTGTTGGCCATGCAAAGCCAAAAATTACCTTCTGGATTTCGTAATCGTCTTTTCACAACTTTACCATTTTTATTAAGTTTTACTTTTCGATCATTATTTGAGACATCAGCCATTTTAGTATCAAAGCAAGAAATCGGCGAAACCAAGACACACAGATAACAAATTATTTAAGCATGTATTACAACAGAGTATAGAATATAACATATGCGTGCATTGTAGTATTAATGTGGACTTCTAGATAATACAGCTCAATACTACCTATTCGGTTACTAATACTATTTACTAAGCTAACTACGGATGTGTTCAATAGGGCTAGTTTATTTTAGGTTTAGGCTATGTTTCAGCGTTCGCCGACAGCCGGTGTTCCTGTTCGTACATACATAAATGATGAATTGATGATAAGGATCATAGCTAGCACAACCTTTTCATATCGGTGGATGACTTAATTTTTTAAAGAGTAGATCTTAGGCTGCATCATCATATAGCAAGCCGAAGCATACGACACGCATTGTGGCGAGTGCTAAATACACCCGAGTAAGCTATGCGTTTGTATTCGGCAAGTTTCTAAATATTGCATTAATTATTACTTAATATTCAATGTAATGCCGCGTCCGCACGATTGCCATTTGCCGCAAACTCCGAACCTCTACAAACGCTTGATTTGGGAATCAAACATCGCCATCCACACGCTTGCGAATGAATTAGTTTGTTCTAAAGAGGCAAGCTTGACGGACGTAATTGTAATCGAGCTTGTAGCTTGTATAACATTTGTGTTATTTTATTTTTATAATAAAACCAAGAAAATAAGTGATAGGGAACAAAAAAAATAAGAACAAGATAGTATATTTATTGGTTTTTTTTTTCATCAGACTGAAGTAGCAAACAAGCATGCAAACCACCGGATGGTAAATGCTTACTAGTGCACATGGACATCTGTAAGCAATTATATATAGAACAGGGAACAACTATCTGAAGTCGATCACAGATGCGTTGCTACTCCCAAAGGACTAAAATGGTCGCCTCGTACATAAGTATTTACTATGTTTTCTTTCTTTATCCATGTGATCAATATTTCCTGGGTCCCAAATGAATTGTTCTGCATAAAAAAGACATGACGCACGTGATGGACATTGAGCTTGTATCGGCCATAACATTTGGCTTAAGTTATTATATATAGATATAATATTTATTTTCTGTATTATTATAACCATAAGAGTTTCCTTCTTAGTTGTCCATTCCTTTACTGGCTTATTCAATGACGTACTACGTTATCCTTGTGATATGTATCAAGCCTATTTCTCGGTCCCCAAATGCCTGGTTTTGCCTGATAACATTCCAAAAAGATCAACATATTTTCACTAGTAACATATTTTCATACCAGTCACTCATTTTTTACACAAGCCGATCGCATTTGCTATCTCTACCACTACACAAACTGACTGAGTGTAAACATGTGAATGCGTCCAAGCGCTTGCAACAACTTTGTTTTGTGATAAAAAACCGACACTCGATTGGATCGGCTCAAAACACACTTATACAAACCAAGCTAAACGCTCTATCTACACGTATGAATTTATACTGGCTTGTTGAAGTTGGCAAGCGTGCGGATGCGGTATAACACTTAGATAGTAGTGAAGCATGCATATTTCGATAGACCTCATCGGAATATCTGTGACTTCACCGTCATCTATTTGTCTTTGATAATACTTTCACATTGACAAGCAATCGACGAGATGACGAATTTGTGTATGTTTGACTTATCTGTGGTCAGTACGTTTCCAGAAAATAGTTGGATTGTGTGTCTTTTCTGACACGTATTTCATTAAAAATCGTAAATATTATCCTAAAAATGTACCATGCTGTTGTCTTGACCAAGTTTAATTGAATCGAAAATTATTGAAACGTATAAAAAATGGAATTCCGTGAAACATTGTTAGCTGCTCAACGAAATCAACAACAAAAGTCATCCGTGAGTTTTTTCATTATTTTGCGATCATTTTTGCTATGTTTTTAAACATTAATATTGAAACTGTATTCGAGTTACAACAATTACGTCTATATTTTATTATAATGATTCTCTATGAATAAAATATGTTATGATTACAATCACCTTGGTGATAATATTTTATTCATTCATGGGTTATATTTTGATTCATAATGAAGTAGGTATGTAGATATGAAGATTTTTATAATTAAAGTATTTAACTAAACATAGAATGTCGTATAAAAACATAAACATCTTTTTGCAGGATAAATATTACTACAAGGCGCGCTTCGATCCGCCTAAAAAGGAGCAAAAAGCTAAAGACAGGCTCTCTGCTAACATACAAAAGTTTTTAGCGAAGAAAGATGAAGAGGAAAAGCAGAAAAAGTTGGAAGCTCAAAGAAAAAGGGAAGAACTGTTTGCAATGCGCGATACTAAGGCACTGAAAAAAATTCAAAAGACACTGAAAGTAATAAAATCTGCCAATAAATCAGTATTGGCAGATGCAATCGATCGAGACCACACCGCTGTGACGCGGGAGGGGCCCGACCAGCCTGATCAAGATGATTATGGGTATGAATCTCAAGAGGCAGCCGCTCTCTATGAGAAAATGATGCAAAAATACAGCAAACTACAAGATGAACCCAAGTTTCCTGTAGCAAGTAAATAATTACTTTGTCTATTTTATATTTTACTTAATTTTCAAGTATACTGTATTATACAGTAAATCCATCCCTAAAAAGATAAAGATTTGGTGTATTTGGTAACTGAAGCTATCATGAATGGCTTTATAGTGGTGTTACCAGTGTGACTATTATTGATTGATTAATTTACATTCTTTCAATGAAATGCATGTATATGACAACGGTACATCTCGATTCCAGCCGCACTGGTTCTACCACCTGGAAAAAACTATAAAAAGGCAGAACAAGCTAGTTAAAAATAATATTTTTACTATTTTTTTAATAATTATACTTTTACTATTTCCTGGATATGATCCTTGTCATAACAAAGCTTATTAATTGCTAGGTTAGTGTTGAAAATTTAGGAAACTTAATATCTTTAAACTAATGGGATTGCATTAAACATAGACCGTTTTGTTTCTCCATTCAGTTTTGAGTATTCCATTAATCTGTTTTAGTTAATAACTGTTTTGATTACATTCCATATAAGTATCCACATGACTTCGTTATAATACCTTTAAGTTTTGCTCTTTTTTGGAAAGGTTGTTTTTTCGTCGACTAAAGTGTTCAAAATTAAGTATTAATATGAGTTCTTCTCAATTATTTCGCACTTCTGGACTTGATAATAATAATAATTTGTGTAAATCTATATATAATAAGTTTAAATATATATATAAGGTTCAATGGTTTTTAAAATTGTTGTGTCTGTTTAATATTAGGTGCTTATATAGATAGCAAATAAATATTTCTATTAAGTAACCATTTTGCGCCATACATCATTTTATTATGTTAAATTACTATGTTTAATATATTGGTATACAAAAAATTTTTCAGCTACATCTGTGAACAAGGATTTAAATGGCACACGAGAAAGAGTAAGAAATGCTTTACTGCATGAGGACGAGCCTGTACCACATAAAAGGCGACGGAAAGGAGAAAATGCAGGTAAGTATTGTATCAACGACAAAATTTTTGTAATTTCCAAAGTAACAAAAGTAATATATGAAAAAGAAACACATACCTCAGATTCATCTTTTTGCTATTCACTGCATACGAAAGGAAAATTCAATGTGGTATCTATTTCCAGACAGAGAATCCAGTCCTCCAACAAAATATGAACCAGAGAAAAAGAAAGAAGATAAACCAGAAAAACCGAAATTTCGAAAACCGGCACCCCCACCAATGGACTTCAACCAATTGCTAAAACTCGCTGAACAAAAGAAGAGTGAACCGGTTGATGTAGTTGCAAAAAAAGTTGCCGCTGAACCTGAGCCAGACAGGTTAATGACAAAAAAGCAAAGACGTGAGTATGAAGAGGAGATGGCTCGTCGGCTGCGGCGGCAGGAACGCCTTGACGCTGAAAAGTCGGGAGGCAAGAAAGGTATATTTTAATAACTAAATTATGTACCTTATTGCTAGTAGCTATAATATTGATTGTTGTCAATATACTGCTATTGAGTAATGGGTGAAGCGGGATACAGGATAATATTATTTGCTGTTTATAAATATTTAAATATATGATAGATAATTTGTACTTTACCATAAACTTATTTCAGTTCAAACAGATTCGAGAGGTGAAAGACAGCAAGCTGTTGAGAGAGAGAAAAAATGTGACGGTGGTTTTAATCGCATCCCAAAATTGAGTGATAAAGTTACAAATAATCATAAAAATGAAGTTCCAAAAACCTATTCAAAGGAAAAAGAAAAGGAGAAGCCCGTGAGTGAAAGAGAGAGATTTGAAAAAATGCAGAGAGAAAAAGAAAAAGTTAAAAATGAACGCGAGAGGATTGAACGGGATAAAGAAAGACTAGACAGAGAAAGGTTAGAAAGATTAAAGGCTGAAAGGGACAGAATTGATAGAGAAATGGATAGACTGAACAAAGACAGGGACAAATTGGATAAGTCGAAAGCAAAACTAGAAAGTAGAAGTTCAGATAGGAGTAGTAAGCCTGTAGAGAAGGCTATAGATAGATCTAAATTGGGTTCTAGAGAACAAATTAGTAAACAAGACACAAAAAAAAGTATAGACTTAAAAACACAAAACACATACAGGATAGATAAAAACTCGAATGAAAAACGGGTTGGTCTTGGTAAGAATATTGATAGTAGAAATATGAATGGTTATAGTACACAAGGTAAACCAGTGCCAAAATTAAGTAAGGAACAGATATTAGAACAAAGGAATGGTATAAGAGATAAAATGATGTCGGCCAAACCTAGGATTTCCAGTGAAGGATCTCAAAAATTAAATGGACACTTAAAATTAGATAATGGTAAACGATTACCCGAAAATGGGAAAAGTATACCCACGAAGAAACCAGATGATAGGCGACCTATACCTGGGGGTGGCAGGCCTCAAGCCGGTTCTAGCAAACCGAAGCCGTCTAACAGTTTTGATTTTGATAAACATGTCAACTCTCTATCTAAAAATACGACGAAGCAATTCCCGCCTGGCGATGTTAAGAGGAAATCAAATCCTGATGACTTAAAAAAGAAAAAACGTAAGTGAATATTAAAACTACATTGATTGTTTCTAATGACATAATTTAAAATAAACGGCTTGATTATACCTCATTTTAACAACGGAAGCTATCAGCTTGTCTGTTTTTTTTATTATAGAAGTAACAATCTTTTGTTATTACTGATGAAGTACTGAGTAAGTGTGAACTGTTGCCATGGGCATCTTTGATAAATTTGTCTTAACTTTGATTTCAGTGATTCTATTAATTACAAGCTTATACGATTGTTTATTTATTTTTTGCGTAAATCTAATATGAAAACAATGCATCCTTAAGTATACAACGGCATTTCATTGCACTAGGAAATATCAGCTTGTTTTATCGAGAGTGTAATGGGCGGAAAATGACCCTTACCGACCCACCTACTTTATAACAAAAAGTTCACTGGAATTTTAAAATGATGAATTGATAAGGAGGCGTGAATATTTATATAGTACAATATAATCATGTTACACTTTAGATACACTCAGTATATTAAACTTTATAATTCCTTTGCAGGTCGCATGGTCGAGTCTGATTCCGAATACGATTCCGAAATGGACGATTTCATTGATGACGGAGACGAAAATATGGATTACTCGCATCACATTAAAGAGATATTTGGATACGACAAGTCTAAGTAAATTGTTATATTAATTTTACTATACCCGCGACTCATTCACTCACTCAACCTCATTTGTATATGTATTTATCTACTATACACTGAACAAATTGGTAATACATAACAGCCTATGCCATTATGTGCCATCAATCTAATTTCTAAAGCATATAAACAGAGTCATAGAGAAATATTTAAAAAAAAAGCCTCGAAATTTTATAATGAACCTTTTACCATTATATGTTGCAAACATAGTATACATATACAGATACTTGTAACTAACAGTCACAACATTTTTTTTGCATCTAAGTGAGTTGAAATAATGTTCCAGGTAGACTAAACTTTATTATTCAGGCACCATTCAACCATATATTTAAGTTCATCCGTTTTGGAGACCTTTTTAATTAAAGACTGCATCTGCATACTTATTGTTAAGTATGCAGATGCAGTCATATAAGATCGACAATACAATGGTACGAATGGTGTATGTTTAATCTGTAGCATTAGAAAGTTTGCTACCCCTGATTACCTTAATTCGGACTCAGGACCTTCGGTCGATTCAGTTTTTAACCGCAAATCCAAAATCTTGCAATGCATAATACTGGTAGTAATAATACCACAAAGAAAACTTGTAAAATTTGTCCTATTTTATTATTCCAGATATCAAGACATGGACGACGACGATGATCCAGATATGGAGTCGAGCTTCGCGCGTCAGCAACGTGAAGAGTACATTAGCAAAAAAATCGGTACGTATTTTTAAAGTATACATTTTACTGACAATTACGTGAGACCTGATATGTAGTTTTTGAGATTGTTAATTTATTAAATTACCGTATACAATACAAACAAAATCCTGAGTAAATTATTACAATAAGTAGAGCATATAGCTATTTTCAAAACCCCCACATTCAGACAGATGAGTTTGTCTGACAGTGCTTTAATCACATGGTAAAATGTGGCAGCCACCTTACAAAGGATTCTGGCAAATATTTTAACAATGACGACGACTATATCAATCTAGGTTCGGGTGTTAATATATCAAGTCCTAGTCCAATCAACTGAAATTTATTTAATAGGACACCGGAAATACTTTTTGTAGTGTAACTGTGGCAGAGAAACGTCACATTACTTCTGGCTTGTGTCAACTGTTTAATGTTGCTATGTATTGATTGATATTTACATGAGACTTTTGCATATATACATGCATGTATGCATATATATATACATTTGCTATAGACATGAGGGTTTGCTGCAGTTGTTAGTTGAACGCGAATCATTTACCAACGAGTGGTTTAATTTATGTATTATTTTAAAAAATCAGTAGCAAATGTAAGGTTTTTCATTTAATTCACTTTTTAAGGTATCATGGAGGATTTGGAAGATATGCGAATGGAAGCGATGGAAAAGAAAAAATCGAAACGCAGACGGCGACTGAGCGACGACGACTGATAAATGATGTTGGCATACGTTTCTTGGACCAAAATCGCTATTGTAATAAGTTGTTTTTTATTTGTATATTCAGTCAAGTTATATTCATGAAACTCATGTTAAAAATGAGAAGAAAAAGAACAAAAAAATATTTGATGTCTGCTATGTGTTACTTACTTTATTACTAAATAATGCTGGTTACCTTTTATTGTGAATGTTAATGAAAATCGATGAATACTACAAACTTGTACAATAATGCCTGGGTTCAGTTCATTTCCCAGTAGAGAATTGTTTTTGTTTGTTAGGAAATATTACTTTTCTTATTCTAACTGTGACTGTGAATGCATTGAACTAAATAATAACTTTGCTTGTATAAGCTTACAGATTTATATGATAAGTTTTATTAGAATCTGTTAATATTTTTGAAGATATATGTATATGGTTTGGGTTCTGAGATGAAGACTGCGTGCGTATAAAAAATCATTATGGGACACTACCACTACATCACACATAATGTACATTGAAAGTTACCTTTAAGAATATAGATTAAATCATACACGTTAAGCTATACATATAAATAGTTTTCAAATAGCTCTTTTGTATTTATATAAACAATATCATGTAGGTCATTTACAAAATACAAAAAAAAACATTTTAAATGATCTTATTAATTTATATACAATCTGTCCTTTACTTGTTCTCAATCGGGTAACTCTCTGATTGCAAGATTCAATGTGATTTTTAGGAAAAATGTATTTAAAAAAATCGGTAATTAATTATGGGTAATTAACGCAATTTAATTAAGCATAATTTAGTTATGTTACGCATAATATTATTTTCATCAACTTGCTGAAATTCCGAATTCGTAAGAAAGGAAATCATATTTTTTTCTAATTACAGTATAATCAAGAGCTTGAGTTTAGATATTTAAACATAGGTTAAATGATTTGTTAATTTATTTAAATTTTATTTACTTTACTTTTAAAACTTCTATTACATGAAAACGGCCGCACTCTTGAAGAAAAAAATCTATTCAAAACAGTATTGGTCGGTGACAGGAAATAAGAATAAAAATATACAAATGGCGTTAAGGTTTTGTTTACAAGAGCGTGCACTATTTTTCTTAATTCTTTAAAACAGGAAAAAATAATTGTACTCGTTTGATTACGCACATAAATTATCTTTTGAAATGACTTTAAAATATATGTATAATTATTATGTAATTTTTGTGTTCTATTATTAATAATTATCAGTACCTACATTAATTTTAGCACTGTATTTTGCAGTGAACATTTTTATAATAAATTACGCAATATTATCAATTTACAATAGGATAATTTGTTCATATAGGTTACATTGTATAATGTTATACAACATAATATCACATTGTATAATTAATCCAGGCAAACTAAGTTTATATTTTTTCAATATGACCGGTCATGCGTAACTATAATTTTTGATATCGATGTCAAATTGTGATTTTACGAGCTTCGGTCAATTAATATCTAAATGTGAACACTATTATTATCTCTTACGTTTTATTCATAAAACTGTATAATATATTTTCAATATAACGAACACACATTGAAACGTGTTACATATTTTTCCAAAACAAAGTGTTATGTATGTTTAAAGTAAAACAGGACCTGCATTATTACCAAGTAATGTTTTCATTCCTACTGTATTAGAATGTGCTCTTGGTAGAATACCTATCTGTTGGCAAGGCCTTAATGGTCCTGCAATGTTATATGTATATTATTTAAAAAAAACTATTAATGAGGTATTTATTGGATAACTAAATTGTTAATCTGTATAATGTTGATGAAATGAAAAGACAAAAAAAGGTGTAATATAATATGTTTGCAAACTAATACTTTGTTTTCTTTTTTACATATTTTTAGCGTTATCGATGTCAAAAGCCGCTCATAAATGTTTGGGCGATAGAAGCCTACATTATCCAAACCGCTAAATATAAATGCAAAAGTAATTCTATCTGTCTACCTATTATGTTTCAATAGTCTAGCCACTAATTCTTTTGTGATAACATTTTATATATTTATTTATACCTTTAATATATAAATAAAAAAGTGGCATGCATATTTACGAATCTATCACAGTACTAACTTCTAAATATTCCTAAAAAATGAATGTATGTGCTTGGTTTGATATTTGGCAAAGGGAGATATCCCGCCACGCTAGGTGATTATGCCTGGTGAAAGGCTGTGTTCCCAATTTCAGTATATTGAGAAAACTCCGATAGCGTGATTCAGAAAACAGTTGTGCCATCTCTTGATGAGTTGCGGGAGGTCGCCACTAATATCTGACGCGCGATGAATTATGTCAGACCCTTTATTCGATTAACTATCTATTTTTTTACTTGTATCAAAATTGTTAAGCCTGTAAAGGTGACGTTTATCCAATCTTTATTTTTATTTTAGCTAGGTAGGTATTTAGTCCTAAACTTAGCGGTACCCCGCCTCGACATGGTAGTACAATTATAACAAGCAAATATTATATTTCTATAATTAAAATATAGGTGCAACTCGCTCGTATTTGATGGCTTAACGGAGGATATTATTTTTGACTTTTTAAATAATTTGCTCACATATCTTTATAGCGTTTATATAAATTTTGTTGTATTAAAAAAATAAAGTACTACTCAACCAAGCTAACTAGACGAACGGAAGGAATGCGGTTTCCCTCCCCGGCCCCGCCTCACGCCCCGCTCTCGTCCTAGTACCGTTCGCACCTA
>DWLI01001722.1:0-14727 GCA_018249915.1 Cecropterus dorantes dorantes | reverse complement strand
AACGATTTCGCCGTGAAAACGTAATACATAGACATACAGCGTTACTTACACATTTATAATATTCGTGAATATGGATACATTAATAAATTTAATATATATATAATTATAGTTTTTGCATCTTAAGATACTCGCCGTAAATTTATTCATAATAGTCGGAATAATCGTAATTTAAAGTACTTAGAAAATTAATTATCAAAATTACCAATCGAGTTACGACCACCTACGTTCTCTTGATCCTGTGATTGTTGTCTTGAAATGGCTACTCAATCAATCAATGAATTAAGCTGTCTTATCTAATGCCAGTCTTATGTATAAAAATTGCGCAAATGGCCTTGCACATTGCAACCATTGTCTTAGCCTAACTTTTAACAGCTATCAACTGGTCGTACGTAAAATATATTTCAGAATTATATATTCATTGTCAGATTAGGCGTATTGTAGAAAAGTGCTCTTAATAATTTATTAAAATAAAACATTATAACTGTTACCTTCAACGGGTAACTTATAAAATAAAGAATTATTTGCTTTTTTAAATAATCTGTTAATTAAGTTATTATTCAGCACCTTTCGTTAAAGAGTAATAAAGTATTTATTAGTTAAGATAACAATTATCACGATTACCCAAGCATAACAATTTAAATTACATTAATAGCTGAAAAGCTCTAGACTCTTGTGCACTTAGAAGATGCTAATTTTAATACAAATAAATTCTTACGATCATGATTTTGGTACCCATTTAATAATTACCTTAAAACCGAACTAGACAAGTACGTACTGGGAAAGAAAAGTAATTCTTTTACGTGTCATTTTCGCAATGTTACGTTGTTATGACTTGTAATAGTTTTTGTTAATAAACCTTCTTTATTGTAAAATACTCCATTTGTATGAAACCTGTTCGGAAGATATTAATATTACACAGAAATCAGGTTTCTTCTTAGGTGTGATAAAGACAAATCAATTCAGATTGTCCAAATCGATTTGTATGTTTATAAATTTTGAATCATAACATTATTAACCCAGTGTTCTTTAATAATTGTAATGTATTAAGTAAAAATAGCGATTGCGTATTATTATTATTAATATTTATTTAAAATGTATCTAAAATTATATTGTATATTATTACCTACTACGTTAAGCTTAAGCTTAATAACTTGCAAAATAATCAGAATAATTCAATGGTATAACCAAATTTTGCAAAATACTTATCTATAATAGCTACATATAAATATAAGAAATGTTTTTACATTTAAATATTCGCCAAGGCTACCCTTTCTTCTCGTCAACATTTACGATGTAGGAAGTGACGAATAGGAAAGAATGTTTACAATAAAGACATTTCACGAGTGTGTTGACGGGAACTCCACTGGTTGACCTTTGTAATTGTGGACGTTCGACGTAAAACGAGTGTATACACACTTGTGTGGTGCATCGTGAATGCGGTATTATATTTATACAACTTTTACATTGTACTTTATTGTTTTTGTGACACCTTACAAGACACGTCATACTCATGGTCAACCAAATATTTCTCCACTACTGGGTACGGCTCTCACAAACAGACGAGGTTAATAAATAATTAATGATAAATTATAATTAGTTAGAAAAAAAATTGAACAATGACGTAAATATTTATAGGTTATTGTTGGAGTACATGTAATAATTATATGTATTTACTATGAGCAAATGTATTTTTCTAAAGCTTATGTATGGTAATGCCAAAATAAACAATAGGCATATTAAACTATACGCGTTACTCTACCATTTTAGACACCAAGCAAACGACACGCAACTAATAATACATTAAACACCTGGTCGGTTATTTTTTAACAGGCTAATCTAACGCGCTAGTCATAAAATACAAACATTAATCTCATTTAAAATTCTGTTAGGATTAAATCTCGTTGGAATAGATAATAAATTAACAACTTTTGAAATCAAATTTTATGTCTAAATTAAGTTAAATGATATTTCTTTGATTTAGATTCATTGAATGTAAAATACGCAGTGAATTGCGAATTTACACGCAATTCTCGTACGACAACGGTCGGGCCCACATATTTTTGGCCTATTAACATTCTTACCGAGAAAACCGGTACAAATACTACCATAGTACATCCTTGAAATATTTAGTACTATCTAAAGTATGTGCCGATGGGGTTTACTCGTATATGTAAGTTTTCTGATGTATTCGTATATTAAAACTACATAAACTATTATAGAGCACAAAATTTTGGCGGAAGGATAACTTCAGTGTTTAGATCTTAGTCATTATGACGTAATTAATAATTATAAATACCTAAATAATTTATAAACATTTATTTAATTAATTATCAAATTTTATTAAGTAAATGGGTTTTTCCTCAGGGAACTGTTTACGCCCTCCTCTGGGTGCAGTTATTTTGGGTAATGCTTGAAAAATGTTTGTTTGTCCATGACAGTAAAGAGTATGTTACATATTGTTTTTATTATTGTTTTTGTAATACAATAAATTTGTACATTTTCGTATATTGTTAGTCATATTAATATTATTAAACAAATGTACATATTCAAATTGTTCGAAGAATTTACTTGATTTTCATTCTGAGATCTTAATTTCACTCTGAGATTCCTAGGAAAACAAAAAAACCGTTTATATAGGTTTTCCACCAGACACAGTTTCGACATATTTTAATTAAATAAATAACAGTTCTAGAACCTACAAGAAGCACATCCACCGTTATTATTAGATATTCATAAGGTTTCAATAGTTTCTTAAAATTCAAGGTCTGTCAAAAGTGATCGAATGCAAATTACGGAACGAACTGAATAAGATAGGAGTCAATCGTATACACTGAATACAATGGAACTGCATGATCGATACCTATTCCGATAAATTTCATCCTACACGTACATACATATTTTATACGACGGCGCATGTATGACTACGTCTACGTGTGTATACATATGTATACTTTGGCATGCGATCTTAAAACGCTATTCCGCGAAACCAATAGACGCCGGTGGAAACGACTTAAGAAGGCACGTCGTCATATGACGACGAGGGTTAGGTTTCATTGATCCCTGACGTTTAATCACACTTGCTATTTACTTTAGTCTAAGCGAATTCCGTAGGTTTTGAAATTTCATTCAATGCACACGTAGACCTAGATTGTGTCGAGTGCTTGACAACAATTACTAAAGACACGAAGCTTTAACAGCAATTTCTTATACAATAACTGTATAGTTTTATCGTAAGACAATAATTATGTTCTTTTTATTTATTTCAAGACATTCCTATTATATTCAAAATATAGATAACCTGTATTGAGTTCTTCGCGATCTAGAGCAGCCTAATTAAAATAAATATGAATATAATTACCCATAAGTGGGTGGGAAAACGTACGGTGGGAAAACAAATAACTAGAAAATGTAAGTAAATGAGTCATGTATAAATGTAACATTAGTTCCTGAGCTCAGGCATAGACTTACGTGGTAATGAATATAAAAATACGCGCAGAAGTTTCAATGAGTAAAACTATTTCGCTGTTACTAACTTGTAACTAATTAGTAACTGCGTTACATGTTATTGATTTTAGATACTATTGAACTAAAATGAAACTTTCAGTGTCACGCTGTTTTTAAAATAGTACAAACATCTGTTATTATTGGAGTAACTGGTCAATAAACAAACAAGCGTGACGGCTCGCGAATTTATTGGCTCCGTAATTATGCATGTTGCATATTCGTATGAATGACTGTAAACTCGCCCGATTGATTTCTTCACCTTGAATAACCTGCTGTGATATGTTTGATAGGTGAATGGATGGTTCGCAATATTTAGACTTCCGTATTAAAAATGTATTTAAATATACAATACATATAACAATACCTCGTTAATTTCGTGTTTTGTTTCTGATTATGTCATTATTTTCTTATAGTTCTCCAATAAGTATTAATTCTCTAACCTTAAAACTAATAGATAGGAATGAGTTATTTGCAAGTAAAATAAAAAAGAAGACTAAATATACTATAGATAGTAGCCACGCGGAACTTTAAAAGATATGTGTATTACGAATAGTTTAGGTACAAATAATTTTAACGACGAAAATAATATCGCGTGTGTCAGAATGCTCATCTAACGTAGTGAAATATTTTTATTTTGAGAATATATTCGTTTACCGCAATAAGGAAATAATTCGTTCAGGATAATTAAAATATTACAGTTTTTTTTTATACTTTTTTTAAATTTTAGGTATTACATACATGTTTTCGAAACCAGATCGACTTTAACAAGTCTTTTACTATTAGAAAGCTAAATTATTCCGGATGGACACACATGTAACATGACATTAGACATGTGTAAGAAATTTAACGCGGGAGAAACCATGAGGCATCGCTTGTAATTTATAATGCAAGAGAGTGAACTACAAAACATTCAAAAACCTGTATAGTTACTTGTAAGCCTATTTATTTAACGTCATTATTGTTAATGGCGTCTGTCAAAACGAGTGTGCCGCCGCACTAGACGAGTAAAAAAGCAGTAGAACCGGTTATCCGCGGGTCAGGGGTTCCCTTAGCTTCCGAAACACAGGAACGTCACGATGTTATCTAGATTAAATTATTTTATACACATATTTATCATTCATCTATTTATTAGTAATACAAGTTTCACGACTGTCTACCGTAAGCCTCTTATCCGTTTTATGTTCCGCCGCTCGTTAATCAGGTTTAAGGATTTAAAAATGAAAGTTCTATAAAGTGTATACTAAGTAGAGTCTAACGTTTCATTATGATAAGAGTATTATATAAACGTTTTTGACTAGTTAAACAAGCATTTTGTATTTTCTATTTCCATTTCTAAGTAATTTAATTAGTTATTTCCTCTTTGACCATAAGCTCATCTTGTTTATTTATAATTATAATTTAACTACTTGTACCTTCCGTTTTTATGTAATTATTGAACGGGTTACAATTTCTTCGACAAACAAATGAAATAGAAACTTAAAACATAATCATAACTAATAACTTCAAACTAATGTTCAACAATATCTTAGAAGTCCTTTTATAATTGTTAAATTTAATTCAAAATGTATTTGAAGAACTAAATTCTAAATTTTCAATATCAATCCGCGTCTTCGCTGTGTAAGAACCCATGCATTTAATTCAGAAGATATATAACCATTGGACCCATATATCTTCTGATTAAGAGTTCAGATTACGACAAAACAGTACCGATTTACATATATTCCAAATTAATGTACACGAAAAAAAATGAGATTTATAACATGCATAAAACAACTCGTATAGATGAGCAAAAGTTTCGACCAATGTTTTACTGTAATGTAGAAAAAATGCCGTGTTGGTTTATGCAATTTAATTAATAATGTAGAGTAGCAATGGGCTAAACTGTTGTCCAAACAGTACGTCAGTCCCCAAGGAGCGTTAATCCGAGCGGGCACAACCGGCGCTACCGGTCCTCTGGACAATGCTCCAGACAAAGCGCTGACGGATGGCTCGGCTCCACGCGACCGCGCGCCTAGGTAACTACAACCACCTACAATTTACAACGTAGATAGTGGACTGTATGCTCGTGGAATAGGACTATGATACATATCTATACAAATAAATGGTACGAAAGAATTTTCTATCTAAAGCTTAAACACGGAGAGTGAATTATAGAATTGTAGACTTTAAATACTACAATCAAATAGTATATAGTATACATGAATAGATCAGAAAGAAGTGACTTATTTAGTAAATTTAGACTCATTTATTGTAGGTAAGTATACATATACTACATACATTGATATTGTTTTTATTTCATAAATGTCACCCTATTAAAATCCAACTGCCGAGCACCATAAGGCAATTTAACCGCAAAAAAAATCTAAGCCTGCAGAACCATCAAGTATATCATTTATATTTGGATATTTCATTAGTGTAATATCTAAATATAAATTACACGTAGTACTTGTTTTTTTTCCTTTCAGCCAATATTTCGAAGTAGTCGGAATCCTTTTTAATAATGCTATTTAATTATTTTTAAAATCCATGCTTCTTATTTCAGATTTACTAAACAATATTCCCGAAGCCAAAACATGTCTTATATGTAGTATTCAATAAAACCATGAGTCAACTAGTTCTGCTTATCTAACATACATTGATTTGTACAAACTCTGTTACAATAATAAACCAATCAGTACAAAATCAGCCCGAAATAACGTGGATACATATTGGCGTAACATCATGAGTCATGTTTTTAAATTTGAGAGGAAAATCTGGCTACTAAGTAACTGTGATCTGATTTTATCTAAATAATAAATTAATATTAAAACAACAATTCCCAATTCAATTTCATGAAATAATTAAAATAAGTTAACATTGGCAGGTAAAAATATCCTCAAGCAAAAACCCAGCTTCAATTTAATTGAAATTTTCTTCCTGTTAATTTTTAGAGGAAAACTTGCCTGTACTTCGTCGTACACAGTACAGTTTCGTTACTGTGAAGACGTTATCCAAAAAAATATATATTAAAAGAAACAATTCTGTTTCAATTTAGTAAATATCTATTATTTTATTTCTGTTCATTTTGACAGGTAATGCTGGCTTTACTATAAAACTGTGAAGTCTTTAGACCAAAAAAAATATAGCAAAAAAATCGTTTCAATTTAATAAATATGTTATTTTTTGTATTGACAGGTTAACATGTCTCTACTAGGAAACTGTAAAATCGGTAAACCTGTTTCAAATATTGTAAAATTTCATTTTAGACGCATATTGTGAGTACCCGTAATATATTAAGAACATTCTTCTATTTACTACATGTATGTGATATTCTTGTTAACAAATTGTCATATGGCACATAAACTTTTAACGGAAACCATATTAGGACGAAACTTACATTTCTGGTTAAGGGCAAGTAGGTACATGTTTTTACTGAGCATTGTTTCAACTGAAACATAACAGTAAATTGTTGGGAAAGGAATTAAACAAAAACCAGCGTATACCTTACGTGTTCTTGCCGAACCCATATTTGAATGCAGATCTTCCGAAGATTAACGATGGAGCGACAAACAAGTAACAATCACACAAAGTTGTAAGGTGGCAAGTCGCGGAAGGCTTCGCTTCACCTATTTCTACATTTGGGAGTAATATTATACAATAATGCCTATATACATGTGCAAGTAACGATCACATAACGTACATATACATTCGAAGTCTCCCAAATAAGTTTAATATTGATTATGTTCATGTATGATCATATAACATCAAGTGAACTATAGTCACATTTGTTTCTTTGTACTAAAACTGAAACTTCTATTAAAACTTATTAACTGTCCTTCTAATATTGTTAACGATTGACATCCATATTAAAATTGAGCTGTAAAATTTACATATATTAACTTTTTCATCCCGCAACCTTCTCTTCAATGTTCGTGTTTTATTAATTGAACTTTCAGACAATACTATTTTATTGAGACGTATTACATATTATAGCAATTGATTTATTTGGTAGTTTATTTATTAGATGGTCGAAAGTAATATTCATATGTAAATGTATGATCAAAGTTTTGAGCGCGTCTTTGTCGTATATTTTATTCTATACGTCTGTAACAGTATTAATTTACATATACGAGTATATACCCGTGTCGGTAGCACTAGTCGTGTTAAATAGATTTCATTTTTTATACCTCCCTCCTCTACACTGTTATTAAAACATATCTCAGTTTTAAGTGAAATCAGATGCCTTATAACGCAAAAGAAATCATCAGAATCACACCGCAGTTTTACCGTATGGTAATTACACTAATCAAACAAACAAACTGTCGTATTGCCCTGTATATAAGGTTAAATTATATGAAAAGTAGAGTCGAATTTTGCAGGGTATATTTTGGGTATTCCTAATGTACCTGTTATGTAGAGTTATCATGTTAAAATAAAATTATCGTGGAATTAATACATTTTCCTATGTTACGGGTACTTTACAAATGTGGTTTATGAATTTCTTTTATTCGATATTTCGACCTAGTCACGGCTAAACTGTTAAATAAATGTTAAGTAATTGTAAAATAAATTAAATTTAAATTATATCTATTACTAAGCTTAATAAAGTTACTATACCAGTCATCTAATAGTTTAAATAAATGCAATAAAATGTAAATTAAGTCCTTTTATTAAATCCGCTAATTTATTACACTATAGATTCAGCATGGCAACACTTGATAGTACTAGGTATACTAAATCTCCTTTATCTATTGTTTGAGTACGCTGGGAAGTGTAGTGTAGGTCGTACGTCATTATTAGTCTAGACGCGAATCGGGTCAGCACTAAGATTAGGCGCTGAACACACAACTATATCTTCCACCCTGATAACGTGATGCGACGTGATACCGGGAAATCAGAGAGTAGTAAAGATTATGTTTTCATTACGCATAAATTTTACTCCTATTACGGTAATAGCATATAAATGAAATTAATAATGTCCCTCAGATTAAACTCGTACAACCATAAAACAATTTGAACATTAAACGCCTACTAATTGAAATATGAAATGGTGATATATTTTGTAATTTGATAGGTATCAGGCCATGAATCGAAACCAATAATATCTTTAGCTAAATAATGACACAGACGTCTTATAGAAATTACTTAAAACGCATTGATCACTATTTTAAAAATTAATACTTGCCATTTGCAAAAGAAAATAGATTACGTTCGACGATCAGAAATTATTTTATTATTATTCATATTTATAGTGTAATACGTTTAAGTACACACACATGCTTTAGAAGTTAATTATTGACACAAGTGGTACAAGCACTTGTTAATGGTACATTATGTTAACAATAACTAATGGTAATTTGTTGCTAGGTAGGCCAATAATTAATTAATGTATATAAAGCGTATCTACTATAAAGCTGTTTAAAGCAACTACTTCTCGCTTAAAATAAGAAAGAAATGAGTCTGAAACATTACAAAGAGAAATAAAAGGAAACAGGTCCGTAACATGCCCGTTTCGACAGCGGATAATTCCTCACGTACGCCTGTCTCTGAACATGATTACAACAGGGATCATAAAGTCTCACAACAAACACTAAATTTAACAATCACCGTGGCGCCGAACACTCCTCGGTACTGGGAGAAAAAAACAAAGATGTTACGGAGAAGCCACAATGCCTGGCGCCTGTCTTATCGCCCGCACGTGGTCTCTACCTTTCCCTTTAACTTTTTATTCCTAGAACGCATTCCCGGCCTGCCAAAGGGTTCCACTGTTTATCGCCTTACAAACAATTTAAACAGACATGTAGATGTAACGTTTGCTCCACTGGTCCAGTTTGATTTCGTATTTGTGTCACAATGTTTTACTTTTATTACCTACAGACTTAAACAATTGTTTTCTTTAAAGATACCGACGGATAAAAAATATTGATACTTACGCCTATGAATGGTTAAACGTTTCGACCTTTTATGTAATTTATACTCTCAACTTCAATAATGGCGAATATTTATGGTAAAACCAACATGTCTGTCAATCAATCCTGTTTTGGTGCAAGTCTACTAAAGAAATCTTTACCTTTTGTAGAGGCTATAGTAACGGCCTCCAAATGCCTTTTTTACAATCGACAAAATTGATGTCTGTTGTAATATTTGATTTAAACTTATTAGCATTAACCTATTCCTACGTTGTGTTTGTTTCACATTGTTTTAAATGAATTTTAATATCTATCAGGATTTATAGCTACATAAAATATACTAAGATTATATGAAAGTTCAGTTTTATCTTTAATTTAACGCAAATTTCAACGTTTTTGTATATTTTGGCCGTGTGTTTACGTAGAGATATGTAGGTGGGAATAGTTAGAGATAAAATTATCTGGCTAATAACGAAAAATTATGTAACAGATGGTACCACTTTAGTGATAGCAACTTTACGCAGCGGGCGAGCGTATTGTTATGCGCTGAACTCGTCACGTTGCGCGCTAAATTGTTTTCTGTTTTTAATTTTTATCTCTTCCTTTTAAATTTAGTTAAATTTAAGTCTAAAAATAATATATTAGATAATAATAAGTAATCGTCTTTAAATTGACAACTTCATATTAAGTTCGGTAAGTGAAACTGTAATTATGCAAGTGAAATATAAGCCAAATCTACTGTTGTTAAAGTTTATAAACGTGTGAAATGCACAAACGTTATTGTATTTATATATAAATATTAACGTTATATATTAAATTTTTCACTTTATTTGTTATAATAACTTATGTGTTTCCTTATAACTTTTATCGACAACTATGATTGATGTGGTTTTTATTATTTTTTGTGTTTGGTGACATTATGTAATTTTGAATAACTAACGTTTTTTTTCTTTCTTTTCAGGACCATTATAATGAAAGTGAACCGAAGGCGCTTAACAATAACATTATCAAACTCAAAATACAAGCACACGTATGAGCATTATATATAAGCTGTTGTATCTTATATGTAGTTATATCCCGATAAAAATCGGTATTATGATACACCCGTAGCGAACCGAAGATTGAGGGGCGGCATTACTACTTATAAGCTGCGTGCTAGCGGATGCCGGGTGCTCAGAAAGATGGATCTGTGGTGTTCCATGTTCAAACTATTGCTGTTCCAAATGATAATGATACGGTGCAGCGCCAAGTTCGTACCAATAATAGATGCGCCAGTGGAGTTAGCTGGCGAACTAGACGAGAGGGTCCAGGAAGATATTAGTAACCTCATTCATACTGGTGAGTAGATTTTGAAGTAAGCAGTTTTTGTCGTTATTTTGCTATGTGTAATATTATGTATCAATATTCAATTTTATTTTATAAAAATAATAATACGTCACGCAGGCTGTGTGTTTGGTCCAGCGTAAACAATTAACACTGACGGCTGGAAGATAAATTTTAATGTTAAATTTATGAACTCGTAAACCTAATCTTGTAAGTTGTTTTGTGGTTGTCACAAGGTTTGAAATGCTGATAATTGGATTCGAGTCTCTTGTGACGGCCCGAGATTGCCTTTGAAGGATTATCTTAGGCATGTGTCTGTAGATTTTTGACGGCGGAGTAGGGTTTGGCCTCATATCCTTTTTATGTATAACGTCTCAAGAATAACTCAGCATCTTTTAAATTACAAACAGTTTGATTTAATAATGTCAGAGAGATGGTTGGCTTTATGTACACACTTAATAAACATGTAATCGAAAGTAAAATCAAGTTCTACGGAGGTACGCTTGAGCGAGACGGTAAGATAACACCTCAAGGCGAGTTCAGCCTTTTTACTCGTAAAGTCATTAGCGTACGTTTTCTTGGATGTACAGCGTGTTTATATATGCGATATGGGGCATTAATGCGAGATAATTGCTTTTGAATTTTATATGAGGTCCTTTGTATGAATTCAGTGTAACCCGAGTTGTTTATTAATTTTATATAAATTAATAAGGTTTCTACGTCACAATAAGAAATACTAAAAGTTCTTATTCTTATATTTCGTAGAAATGATTTAGGAGCATAATTTACAACACTGTGACAAATTATCCTGTCTATTTTATTTAACAATGACATAAAAAGTTCTGTATAAAAATTAATGTTGTACGTAATGTTGCTACAGTTTGATCTAGTCTGAAGTGAAATAACAAGTTAAACGTAGTCCATAAATAGCCCGAAATAGATTTACGTGAATGCACGCACAAATGAAGCATAAACGTAACGTAATAAAACCCATAACCGTAAACCTACAACTGTTACTACATTTCTAAAACAAGTTCATTAGGTCCTCGCCTAAAGGTAGCTACCCTTTAACACATAGGTAATTTTAAATACACATATGAAATAAAATTGGTAATAAAAACATATTAAAGTCTACTGTTACAGTCAGTCAGTCAATCTAGTGTTTAAATTTTTTTGCCGTAAAAGTAAAAGTAACAATTTTATTAGTATTAGGTATTAGTTATTTGTCGCATTAGTTAATAATGGAAGTGTAAATATGTTTTTTTGGTGCTCGAACATGTTGAATTTCGAAAAACCAAAAATTTTTCTGTGCAGAATTTTATTGCATAATAGTTTCCAAAATTAAAACCGTAACTGATACTTGTGGAAACTGGCAGTGCCAATGACTTTTGAGGTACATTATGTGGACTTTGGATACGATGTTTCGAACAATATCATTTTTACCTAGAAGATGATAGCACACCTCCACCACAAAAAATCTATGAAGACAAAACATTCAAGAATTCTGCAATTATAAACCATACCAGACATAAGAAAAACTTGCATAAATTATGAACAATATCAAAGGGGTTGAAAAAGAATTAAATGAAAAGCATGGTTATTTGGTCCCTCACGAAATCTAAAAGTCAGATGTCAAAGCAAAGAGATATTGACGTTTTTTATTTAACTACAAACAACTGCCTATTGACAGAAACAAAAATAATATTGTTATCGAATTGTAATTGCAATAAACAAAGGATCCATTGCGATATGGTCAAATGAAATGGTCTTTAGAAAAGTTTAAACATGTATGAAAATTGTCGTCTAATCCGAACATTTTTTTATATTTAATAAGTCGCTAATTGTCGATATTAATTTATGCGATTGAGCCAAGTCCTGAAAAAGAAAGACCGAAATACAGCGAGAGACAATTCAGCGGCACGACAATGCGCGTAATGTCGCAATCGTCGTCAAATCCACTGAAACTACTCTTATGGAAAGGCTTTCTTCTCCCGCAGTGTCATCGGTCTCTTAGACGACCACTGTTTCGCGCAAAAGTCACGGCTTGGTCGAGCAACGCTTCCGTTCTTACGATCATATCAAAAATTGGAAATTGAGTCGATGGCTGGATCGCCTCGAAATACATCTCCGGACAATGCAATCCAACTAATAGAGAAAGATTGCAGAAGATAATGATTAATTATCGCAAATGTTTTAAATTATGTTGTTCTTTATACAAAAATAAAAAATAAAAATCGATAAAAACCGACGACAAATAGTTCAACACTAACATATAAGTAGACAATATAGTTCTCAGATCGAGAATCACAAGAACAGTAGAGAACCACTAGACAACGACTTGGTCAAAGGTCGGTCACCCCCGACCTTACTGGTCATAAAAGGTGGGCAGAGACCAATGGATTATAAAAGGCTTATAGATAGAATATTCGTCATTTAATTAATGTTTAAGATATTCATGATAGAAAATATTTATTAAATCAAAATTTTACTTATAGTTCCTATAGGTTCATCCAACGTACATAGTATAAGTTTATCGAGGTTAGTGAGTGACTTTTGAAGGTTATGCAAATACTTAGTTAAATTTAATTTTACTCGCACGCTCGTTGTTTTATCTTGTAAGTGTGCGATAATTACCAAAACTTATCAGTGGAAAGTGTAAAGTATAACGATCTGAATCGCTTATCTAATAAATTAAATATTAGCAAAGCAAATCTTATCTCTGTTGTAGAGAAAAGGTGCAAATCTTGGTTACGCAGTGACGCGTCGTATGACGTAAAATTATCACTTGTCATGAGAGGATGTGGTAGATTACAGTGTTAGTGCTCGTAATAAGGATCAATGATATAGAGTAGCAATTGCAAAATTTCACAAATATATGTTTTTACGAATCCGTACGCAAAGGGTAAAAATGGAATTCTATTAGTAAGCCTCACTCAGGTATTACTATGATGCCTATAGTAATAAATGCTTAAATTAGGAAAAACATGTCGAAGTTTTTCAGTGATCTATTAAATCGAAAAACGTCGATAATAAGACTCTATAAGACAAGACATTTTTTACAATACATTTTATTTTATAACTACTAGGGATTCCAGTTTCTTTGGTTTGAAAAAATTTGATGATTCTTACTTTCCGTGCATTATTTACGCTATGTTTAACCATTTAGGCTTAATTTGATGAGGTATAATATTCCACTATTAAATGGTTAACAATTATAATTCGTAACATCTTGGACATTTCTGAACTGTTAGATATAAATTAAAAATCTGTACAGCATCTCGCTTTACATATCGTTGCATTTTTATAGAATATATTAAGACTGTAAATAAAATGAAATAATTTAAATAAGGCATTTAATTCCACGTGTGTTCTATGCATTCATATTGTTAGTTATTTTATTTTAAAGGCCAATGTAAAATTTACTAAGAATAATTGTATCCTGTTTGTGAATTTAAATGTAAATAGAGTAGATTTGCATTAATTTTATCCTATTAATTTGTACCTACACACGTGATTAGATTTGATTATGCTTTTATGTTATTCTTCAAAGCTTTAATAAAATAAAATGCATCTATTTTGTACTCGATGTTTCAACCTCGTTAAAAAATAAAACGGCCTTGTTTTATATTTTTTGACATATATGTTTGTAACGAAAAGTTTTCGTCTATTATCGAAATAAGTATTTTGATATTGTTGATAAAACTTCCGTAGTAGCCATCTGTAGTTGTCACAACCGTCAGGACAAACATGTAACACAGTTTTAGAAACGATGTAGATACACGATGACTTACTTAGTCATAAATTTCTTAAATCAAATAATTAGTAGCAGTAGTCGTTTTGGTTTGATGTCATTTGAATTACACAGATAAAGATTTAGACATAAATTTAAAAAATATATTTTTTTTCTATTATTATTCAATATCTATCCCGATTTTTTTATCTATACTTCTATACTAATATTATAAAGCAGTAGAGTTTGTTTGGTTGAACGGGCTAATCTCAGGAACTACTG
>DWLI01001721.1:0-14727 GCA_018249915.1 Cecropterus dorantes dorantes | reverse complement strand
CATTCGCTTGGCGTTGTAAGCCAGCTTAAGCGAAATTAGTAAATTATACTACAGTTTGCATTTCATGGCCATAACATGGCACAGATACATTTTTGAATCGTTTTTTTTTTTAATTCGTTGGGATTTGGAACCATATGAAACGTAAATGTGTTACGAAAGCAGTTCTCTGGCTACTAAATAATCTGTAGCTAACCTCAGGTAAGACTTTGATCTTATCTAGGGTTGATCTTGTAGTTGACCATGAGCGGTAGTGGCAACTAGCCATCAGAAGGACTGCATGCTCATTTGCTACTTCAATGTAATAAACACTGTTGATAATGTATATAATTTTTATATTACACTTATAAATAGCAAACGAGCATACAGCGTACCTAACGGTATGTGGCAAATGCCGTTCATGGATATCTATATCAATCGAAATAGCAAAGTGCTACTCCTGAGAAGTAAGTTCTTAGGAGTACCTTCCCTTACCTCGAGTGCCTTCTAATCTAATCTAATCTAATCTGCAGACTCTACTCTACAAGATAGTAGCGCTAAACACGATTTAGATTTTATTTAGACAGAAAAAAAAGTGAGAAAGCATTACCTTCCAACGGTATTATTGTTCGTTCCAATCCACGGATACATAAAGATTGCATCTCATTACAATGCGGTCAATATAAGCGTATAATTCAATTAAAACCTATAAACATTCGTTTGCAATGTAAACCCACAATCAATAAGTTGAAGAACAAGTGAGTCACTAGCCAGCGACGTAATGTCAGCGAGACTGATATATCGCTCAGCGGAAGCTCATGTTTTATATGAAAAGACGAAGGGAAAATATTATAAAAATTAAACGCGTTGTACTGTAATAGTTTGTCGAAAAGTGACTTTGACAAATTTTATTTTGAAAGTAGAATGAACTGTAATTGAAATCTTTATTATTCCACTGATTTGAAATGGTAAATGATGTCTAAAGTTTCTCTAATAGATCCCAAATAAATCCTGAGATTGATCTATGTGCTTTCGAGTGCCGTGTGGTAAACTTCTTGAACAACACCATTATGTCTCCCATGGATGTTGCCAGGTAGCTAAGGGATGAAAATCTTGGAGATGGACAGTAGCGTCTTACGTAATTACATATCTGCTGCGGTCACTAATACATATGCCTGGCTCCGGAATATTATCGAAAACCCACATTAAGGGAGACCCATGGTCAGCACTGAACTTGATAAGACTATCGCATGGAGCTAGACATTCGAATCCAAAGGCTCCTACATCACGTTTGTTTCCTAATAACAGCATTAAAGGGTTGATATTTATTGGCTTGAGGGATAGCATTTATTAACGCCTTTAGTCTTAAACTTCAGAGGTAGCAAATTAACAACGCATCAATTGACTGCTCTGTCACAGCGCGGCGTTGGTCACATACCATCAAATGGATTGTATGCTCGTTGCTCGTTCTATCGATAACACATAAAAAAAAAACAAGATAGAATATGTCCTGTAAGTATGATTTCCTTACCAACCGGCTTTAAATCACTAACAATACAGGAATACAGTATACAAATATTTAATGTTTTAGGACCTATTTTAGTCATATTAGTAAAAAGCAATGTCCTTATGCTACTGTCGTAAATTATCTTATTTAAAAATTTGTAAAACTATAAAAGGGTAATGCGGCAGCGCTTTCGCTTTAATGTATGCAAATATATGCAAACACAATAAGACCGGGTAGAAAATTTCTGCACGGTACAGCATACATATAGCTGAAAATATGCGCAAATCACACAGAAGTGCTACTTTACCTACATCGTAACTATTCTGACTTCATTAAAAACTTAATTTATACCTTCTCTAGAATTTATTGCTTTATTTAAATAATAATTCGCTGTTTCGATTCAATAACAACACAACACAATAGCGCCAATTTTACAGTAGAGGTTCCGTTTTTATCTTATTGATGAATGAAATATAAAAATAAAAAAAAAAACATTCATTAAAAAGATTTAATAATGACTTTCATGTACTTTATAATAAGACATCCTTTGTCAGCCATTTTTTGGATGAAAAAGGAATTTGTAACTTAAAAATGACGAATTTTTAATTGCGCGGTTATTAACACAAGGCAATACATTTAGCTACAATATATATTAGAGGTCAGAAATGGACTTGTTGAGTTTCATACTTTGTGTCATTCTCAATTTCTTACTTGATTAGCATATTCAAATACCGTTTAATTGGTGTATTTATAAAAAAACTTCAACACTTGGGGTGGGTTGCACGCACGGTATCGGGGTCAGGTCAGCTGACGTCACGGGCGTGAAATGTTACCAGCACACGACGTGGTTATCGGCCCGCGAACTTCTTTACGCGTTTTGTATAAAGATGTACTTCACAGATTTGCTTTGCTTTTATTTTCATGGTGATTTGTTTTTATGCGTTTTACGCTTACATAAGAATTAAAGTTAGCAACCCCTAGAGTAAACTATCCTGCTAGGATAGATCCTGATCGTAGTACAAAGTTAAGTAACGCCAGGCGCTCCTGTTAGTGAAGATCCTGATCGTTGTCTAAAGTTAAGCAACGTCAGGCGTAGTATAGAGTTGGATGGGTGACCGCTAGTGGCACTCATGTTCGCTTTTATGCTTCAATGTGACTGTCCTGGATATCAGTCTTTAAACCATGTCAAAGCCTCTTAGCTAGTTTAAAGTATCCAAACACGGATTAGCAACAATCGCATAGGTATAAAACTATTTTTTTAATCAGTCCACCTGATGTTAACTGCCGCCCATGGACTTCTGTAAGCAACCTCATATAGAGCAGGGATTCTATCTAAAGTCAATCACAGATGCGTTACTACTCCCGAGGACTAAGATAGTCGCCTCACATATAAGTAAGCCAGCAACCACAGCTCTCCACCGAAACGCAGGAACTGCTTTACGCTAGAAATAAATATGACGGTAGTACCTCTCCAGTCGATCTACCACCTGGTGGACCAAATAAGTCGTATGACTATGCTTCAGACCTTTGAAGTTGTGGGAAGTGACTTGACTCAGAAATGGGACGTAAGAGGAACTCTCTTCACATGATTTTGTATGAAATGTCCTTTTTAAAAATGCAACAAATTACTCAAACAAAATCGTCTCATAAATGACACTGTCGTGAATCTCGTAAGCATTTTCTAACCATTGGAGTTCATTTCTAATGCATTAAATTAAAATATAATTATGTAAATTAACGAATTTATTTTTCTTAAACGCACACAATATAATTGAAGCCACTAACAATCTATTTATTCGATGGGAAGCCATTCGCGCCATCGATTCGCGCGTAATTCAAAACAGCGGCCGCGCATGCGCCATTTTGTTCGTAGTAAACATGTCGAAGTGTTGCCATTATTTTCCAATTTTCTCACTCTCCCGTTCGCTCTGTTAGTCGTAATTTACATAACTGTCTTCGCTACATATCGCCATTATTATGGTATCTAATCTTTCCATTTTATTCCTATCTTGAATTAGTTAAAAGCTTTCAAGACATAGATTATAAAATATTGCTAGAATGAAAAAGAAATTATAAAGAAGTGAAGAAATAGATACAGATTTTTTAATATTTGTTAAATTGTTATAAGTTTATAAACTAAATGTTTTTTTTCTTTTTTTGCAGATTGGTGCAGGCCGCACGGATAACACCGGCCAGCCTCCGCCTCACGCGCCGCATCAACCGAATTCAAAAAAGCAACCAAAAGCCACGAAACCCTCAAACCAAAGCCTCCAGTCATATCTTTCGTTTCGAAAATCGAATATAAGCACTATTTTTTAAACCTTTTAACGATAAAAAATTAAAGCAAATAGTATACGCTAACTCCCAAACAGTACAAATTAATTTAAGTCTGAAGTGATCGGTATTTACAATAAAAAGAAGCCTTCAAGAGCGAAGTTTAAGAAAGAATCTATCAACGACCAGTATTTAAACGTTCCAAAATAAATAGTTCGTTAAACGAGTGCACAAAATATTTTATCGAATAGTTAACAAATTAGTAACGAACCAATTCCTCGAGCATTTTCTAAAAAGTCAGCCAAAGATTTTTATAAGCCCGTAGCTATTAAGACTCTAAGTTAACTGCCTCTTATTAAGGATTTTTTACATTATTTATTTCATAGTGAGAAAACGAAGATATTGTGATTAGTGTAGTGTCAACCGGTGTGCCGTATAATCGTAACTTAAGTGCTATTTAGTATACTGCGGACGTAAGTTAAGGAGCCAGGTTTAAAGTACAAATTATCAAGTTCCAGTGCAGTTCCGAGTGTTCAGTACAACGTAAATAGACTTTAGTAGAGCTTATTTTTGTATTAGGATTGGAAACGCGAAAACGAAGGCGACGCGATGAGGTCGCGTCGGGGTAACAAGTCATGAGCGAAGCGCTCAGGAGCGAGGCGGGCGCTGACAACGCGCACTTACCGCCTTTCTCGACGTTCGGCGAGATGGCCGACAACGAGCACAGGATACTCACCGCCGACACCCGGCTCATCGACCCCTCCTGGGAGTACTACGAGAGACACGGCGACACGGTCTCCGTGATCGCCAGCCAGGCGCAGTACCGACCGTGGGAATCCATGCCTATCACGGTCAACTCCAAGGATGCCATCCTACGAGCCGGATTTGCATCACCACTGGAGTACCAGTCAGTTACTCTGCAGCCGATAGCAAACAAGCTGCCGTCCTTCCAGAGCCAGTTTCAAACATTTCCGGAGACGACTGTTATACCAGAGACGGGGCTACCGAGCGTGACTCCCGTTCCAGTCACGGCCAGCCCGACACCCAGCGCGAGTCCTAGTCAGTTAACCCAACTCACGCAACTAACAACACCATCGTCTCCTGCGCATTTAACAACATTGGCGCAAGTGACACCCTTGTCCACTACTCTAACGACGTTATCACCCGTCAATGCCACAACATTCCATACTTTAACAGCGGTAAACGCCAGAAGTTACCCTCTTGTGCCGGCTCCTTTGCAAGCAAGAGAACTAACACAAGTCACGGGTCAAGCATATATCGACGATCGCCACATACAGTTATACCAGCCAAATATTGCAACAATAAACGCTTTTCCGACGCAAAATGGAATCTTACATCAAAATGGAACACTTCTTCATCAAAACGGAAGTATTATCCAGAACATCCAAAGTCCAACCGTGGTCCATGTTCTCAAAAATGAACCATTTGACGTAAAGAGCCTACAAGATAAATATACTCCAAATGGCTTGCATCATAGTAATTTCCAGAATCCGATGCTAATTGATAATTCATACGAGAAAAAGTCTAACGGGTTCGGAAGCGCATCGTCACCCACGAGATCAGACTTCAGAAAGAAAGAACGACGGAAAATGCGTGCAAATAGCTCAGAGTCCGATGGATCGAATATGGAAGTGGGTTCAGAGAGTAGTGGGCAGGTGGCAGCAGTATCATCTACTGCGGGCTTCAAGTCTCCAATGCATGGACCACCGCCGATGGCCACTGGTCCTATGGAGCTCGACGACATATCCAGTGAAAAACAGGTGAGTAACTTGTATTGTATTTCTAATGAAATGTAAACAAAAATCTTAGTCAGTGACAGTTGATTGAAATATACGTCTAATTTCAACGTAGACTTTTTTAACTAAATTTCGTTTATACGAGATATATCCTTTGCAATTTCAGATTTACTTTGTGACTCAGAATTAAACAAACTGTACACGCAATATAGAACAAGTTCAAACGTACACAATAAAATCAGACACGACAACTAATCTCTCTTTCCGCGAATTGGCAAATTGCGTAAACAAGACGCTGGGGAATTGCGAAAAGCTGACTGAATATTCGACGAAAGATATGAGAATTCTCTGAATTTCATCCGACTACACGGCGTTGAAAGTAGATATTCGAGAGATCCCGAAAAAGCGAAACTTTCCCAGTAATTCCACCTTTTATTATTCGGGAGGCAGTTTTTATTCTCGGTCCCGAGTTTCGAAATGGCCGAACTCTCTGTCTTCGCGGCTATAAATTTAATAGTTAGCCGATTCGCTTGCTCCTCCAATAAATTAACTTCCTCTCTCGTTTAAAACACAAATTAAAGTCGGGCGATTTACGCGTGTCCTGCTTAGAAAATTTTATGAGTTCCATTCAAAAAGGGCGGATACAATTAGGCGGCACTTTTGTGAAGGCTTAACACTAGTCGAGTTCATGGCTTTGGTTTACGGCCGCGAAAATGTTGTTCGCGCAATTACCACGTTCTCCCGCTTCATGGAATCTAATTTACAACACCTTTGAGTATGCTGTTAGATAATGGAATCGCTCGCACATTCTTCCTATAATCCTTCATAATGGAAGCGATGAAAAAGTTTGTCTAAATACTAGAAAAGGTCCAGGTTGAGACGACATTCCTTCAACAATAAATGTCAGCGCTTCCTAGTCTAATAACGAACACCTTTGCGCCGGCGCAGCTGCTAGTCGCAACTATATTGCGACTAATTGCCTTTACGGAACGTAGTTTTTGCTGGACAACGTTTAGATATTAGCTTAAACGGCGAGCACGGAAGGACGTCTTAATTGGCTTTAAAGTTGAAAATATCTGGAATACTTAATGTTTGTTCTATTACAAGAATTTATATAATTTCGCATTTACTACTTCAAATACGTCAATTACAATATTATCCGCCGAAGATGATGACGCAAATTAAGTAAGAATAACGAGTATCCTAAAAGGAATGCAATAAGTCGTATTTTAATTTATAATACTCTATTGTATTTCACGAAAATAAATTATTAAGCCAGTTTAACATTTTCAAATGTCTTACGTTGGACTTTCTCGAAATAGGCGTTTTTACGAAGGTAAGCTCAATTAAGCTCCTTGTCTCGGGTACCGTTACACCGCTTGAAGCGACTGACCCTAACAATTGTTCTTCGCGAAAAAGTACCAGATATAAAGATTTTATCGAATCCCTCATTACCAGCACGCAAATGTTAATCATAAAATTGCAATTTTCAAACTAAAAACAGAACCGTTATGCTTATCAAATTGGAAACATGCGATATCGTTTGAAGAATAACATTATATTAAAAGCTGTGTTGTGAATAACTGAATATTTTTGGCAGTTTTGGGGCAAATTGACCAAGAAACACAAATTATAGTTTTACTTTAATGACAAGCTTGTTGTCCTTGGGCCTGTGACATCGTAATTGTGAAGATAAATGCTTTTTATTTCGTGTAATTGTTTATATTCATAAAATTAGGCTATCGGCTATCGGAAGTAACGCAATATTTTAATGGGCAATTAAGTTGCCGTCGTCAAAGAACGTTCACATTAATAACAATATATTAGTGAAATTTATCCATACAATTACAAACATTTTATAAACAATACGTTATTTGATGTGCCTAAGAGAAACTGGGCAAATAATGTTTAATTTTTAACAGATTCGAAAAAAGAGACATTTTTACATTTACGTTACGAACTCTTTCATACGTTATTCACTTTAGTTACATAAATAAATATATTTCTGACTTTAGTTACATAAATAAATAGATTCCTAAATGCATAAAATTGTATATTACAAAGCAATCGTAATAAATTTGCGGTATATAATTAACAGCCTATGTCAAACCACGTTCCTTTTAAACAAGAAAGTTATTTAACGACTGGACAATCGAAGTTCATGGCGCTACAAACGCATATCAAATATTCCGCCTTCCTAATAATAGGTATTAGTGCATCTTGCTCATATTTTAAAGGCGAAAGTTTGTGAGAATGGATAAATGTTTGTTACTCTTATTTAAATAACGGAACTGATTTTGATCATATTTATAATATACATAGTACACTTAGACCAGAAGATCAGGTGACCATGTTGTAAAAATTGCCTAAACCTTCCCGAACGCCCAAAAGGAAGAGGACGTCCAAAAGCTACGTGGTGGTCCAATATCAGAAAGGAACTGGAGGTCCTTCACTTGGACGCAGAGACAACCCAGGACAGAGCAGCCTGGCGCAAATTGATAAGAAGACCCGGCCCCGAATATAGGGTAAAAGGGAAGGAAAAAGAAAAAAGAAGAAGGAGAAGAAGAAAAAGAAGGTAGAAGAAAGAGAAGAAGAAAAGAAAGAAGAAGAAGGAGAAAAAGAAAAAGAAGGTAGAAGAAGAATATCGTACACTTAGATAGTTTATGTCGTAGATTAAAACAAAACTCTTCATTAGGATACGCGTTCTAAACAAGTTGAATCGCTAGCAAAAGCTAGCACTACTATAATTTTTATTCTACATTTGTTTCATATCTTTCATGACATCTTCGCTGTTTTAGACAGTACTAAAGAAATGTTTATGTCCATGAGAAGCTAACAAAAATTATGATAAACGCACTGTATGAGTCATGAAATATCGCTTTTTCTCTTTTTTCGGTTCGTATAAATAACGTGTGAGTACAAACATTATCCCTAAGTCTTTGTGATAAGCAGCATTCTGTCGCATCTAATCATATTCGGGTGTTTAAGTAAAGACCCGTACACACTCTTCAAATTCGGTGACAAACCGCAAAAAATGCACGAAATAATACCTAAAGGAAACTGTACATTTGTTTCAAGTATTAATACTTTCTTATAGTATAATCAATCTGTAAGAAATCTACTTAATGCGTTTTCATGAGTCTTCTGATCAGTACCGTCAACCTATAGGCTTCAGAAGGCTTCTGATCAATAATTAAATAAAAAACAGTCACTAAATCTGATAAAATTGTCGCTATATGAAAAAGCATCGCTTTTAATTTTTTTACTGATATACAGTCCACCTGATGGTAAGTGGTCACTGCCGCTTATGGACATTTGTTAGCAACTTTATGTCGATAAATGGTTTTATCTATAGCCAATCATAGACGCGTTGCTCCTTCCGAGGCCTAAGTTGCCTCATATGGAAGTGAGTCGGCAAACACTGAAAAGCAAGAACTGCTTTACGCTCGATCCATACCATATATCGTTCTACCACCTAGCGAATAGAATCCTAACATCAGAATCAAAGCAATAAACGATCGCTCTCATAAGGTACCTTATACGCAGTAAGGTACACATGCTATGTAATATCCTATAAAATGTATCAACCACTGACGCGCATCGGACAGCAAGACGGATTATGTGTACACCGCACAACTCATTATACGAATGAGTCAAGGGAAAATCCATTGCGAAAGTTTCCAAGAAACAAAGACTGAGAAAGCGGAAGAGACGAAATAATTTCCACTGATTTATTGTCTAAGTGCGGAGGAAACTAGAAAAAATAAATATTATCCCGGCGTGCTTAGGGAAGATGTATAGCAGTTTATAGGATCGGAATTAATGAGTTTTTCTTTGTTAAAGCTTAGGTAAACGACACTAGGGAGTATTTACCGCGACTTAGTGAAATTAGTCAAGTATACGTTGCTATAAAATGTATTACATGGTACCAAACATATTTCTTCGCAGTCTAATAAATACCACAAAATTGTAGGTATTAGAACCATTCATATTTCCACTGTGAAAGCAGTAGTTTTACTTCTATTTTTGTTAAAGCAATATTATATAGATTTGGGATGACGCGTATGTTAGCCAAATTAGGTATTCCAAGTTAGGGTGCCTTTTCAACAAAGATGTAAGATCTAAACTACATGTGCTATGAATGCACTACGTAACGTGAATGGTAGGTGAATGAGTAGTTTTCTTTCTCTATTAGTATCTGCATATGCTGCATAGATATATTGCTGTACATCTAGATACGTCATACGTCATCTATTTCATTTTGTACATATCTACACCGGTTGCGGACCATGGCTCGCATCTTTCTATATAAAAAAAATACATTTTGGAAAGATGGAAAGGCTCTAAAGAATCAAGAGATCCCAGGGGTAGACTCGCGGCGAGGGTTACGTAGTATATCACTTTTGACTTTTTTGAAAAAAATTGAGGCTTCGAAATCCTTTTTTATGTTAATTGTAAGATCAGTACTTTCAGTGACATTTTATGTTAGGTGGCCACTTTTTCCTAACTTAAAATTTGTTTGGCTATTCCTTACATTAGAAACGATAATTCCTATCTGTGGAACCTTTGCAGGTATACTTTCGTCCTTTAAATAAAAGTGTAAAATTATAAATAGGTAGTCTAATTCATATTAAACATGACCTAAACCGGAGACAATCTGTCACCCCGACAAAATGACATACAATTTCATCTTCACAATTGTGACGTAAATTAATTCACACAACCATCGAAAGCTGACTCAAAATGTCATACACCTGAACTATCATTTTATTAATTGACACGATACCTTAGTATATAATTTCCATAAAAGTTTTTAATGCATTCCTAGAGAAACTATGTAAGCAAGTATGAAAACTTAATTGGTGCCAGAATAGGATGGTTGTATTGGTCAGCCATAAAATAACATCTGCCGGACCGGATATCTTAGCGATTAGAGCGTTTGACAATAAATATGTACCGGAGTCATGCATTTTATCGATTTATTGACGCGTAGAGTTACCTATGTATTAAAACTAGATATATAAGTCTGACTTAGAATTAGTAATAATATAGACACTTAATAGATGTCTAATGATCTATGTACAGGATAAGATTTGAAAGAAAACATAAATGATATACATATATTTGAAATACTTAATCAATAATTTTGGCGTATGCTATTGTTACCGGAAGGATTTATTTATGTGTTCCAGAACGTAAAAAAAATCTATTGAAATTTGATAATTAATAAAATAGTAAATAATCATTTAGATAATGTCATCAAGCACTTGTTGCAAAAATGGGAATTGCGTCATGTTCTACCGTATCTTAATTCCACTTAAATTGCACCTCTTATTATTGAAGTATTTAATATTATATATGTTTGAGGATAATTTATCGAATACCATTGTTACAAAAACCGGAAGGGCATCATGTGTTAACCGTATCGCATGCGCAGCCGGGCGAAAATTCTAAACGTAACACCATTTTGAATTTCGTCAGCTGTATGTCGGGAGTACTGCCGATTCCGATTACATTCTTTGATAAGCTATTGCACGAATAAAATAAAATTGCACCAGAAAATGGCGGCTCTTACGCATCACAGCTGTTGTGCTTTTTATTACGGATTATATAATTCTATGTTTTACGTTACCTAGAATAATAAAGTTCGTTGAGGAAATTTATTCATAAATTACACTAATAGGGCTGCAAATTGATGGTATCAAATTTCGCACGTTAGATGTCTATATATTTTAATTTTTAAAAACTATCTAAGATTTTGAATTTTATTACTAACGGTGTACCCATTCATTGATGCAAGGTTTAAACTTAAATTGACCAACTTAGAAAAGTTAGAAGGTACTTATACACTTTGTTCACAAATTTACAAATAATCTTAATAACAAAAAAAAATTAATAAATAGAACACCGAGTACTAAAATGTAAATTCAAATGGAAACAACAAATTATCTACTTCTAATACGAATACCTATAAACCTACTGATCCAAAAGTAAATACATCAAGAACATAAACACGTGCTTCTGTTCAAATATCTTTTTGACACCAAAGCGAACCGAAAAGATATACGGCGATTATGCATTACATTTATGAGCCCGTAAATTGTATAGTAAACACAGCTATCTCGTTTGCAATCAAAAGAATAGCCGTCACGAGTGAACGCGAATGACCCAGACGTCATTAGGGAGTACCCCGAAATCGTCTGCCAAATAATTGCAACATTCTCTACGTGTACAGCGGGTTTCAGCACGCAACCGATCGTTCAGATACGCTTTTTGGGTTTTTAAGGTTTCAACTCATTGTTCATTATCAACAGCATCGACTCATATTTTTACAAACAATAATGCGTTTGTTAAAAGCTCAGGGGAACTTAGTATGAGCGAACTCTACGATGTGAGTTCCAGGATATTGCAAAACGACGTCCTTTCTAAGTGCAGTCCAATCAGATAACCTGCCGCATGCTTTAAATCAACTTTATGGCAAAATATTAATCCTTTTTTATTTTAAAGACCCAAAAGATAACAAGAAATTAGAAATTTTAATTAGGAATTTTTAGAAAGATGCTTAATTCTATGTATATTGAATGACATTTAGAATTTGTTTATATATTGCGTGTACAAAATTCAAGTCACAATAAACAGACACAATTAAAATATATTTATATCTGATAGTTTAATTAAGTTAACACTAGTTTAGGTTAGTTATTTAAGAAAATATTTTGATATATTCTATCCTAAACGAACCTAAACAACTCATCAATGGATTTATCCGTCAGTTAACTTCTTGGCATTCAATCCGCGTGACTAATATGCAGCACAACTCAATAATAGTGGTGTCCACAGACTAAGAAGAAACGGAAGCGCTGTGGTGAGTGCATCGGCTGTCAAAGAAAGGATAATTGCGGCGACTGTGCGCCATGTCGCAACGACAAATCGCATCAGATCTGCAAGCAACGCCGCTGCGAGAAGTTGACGGAGAAAAAGGTAAGATTATTATAATATTGCTTAAATATGTAATATTTTTATTTTATGATATACTATGGAAAAGGAGGTTTGAATGTAGAACTTAAGTTTTCAACCGCCCCGCAATACCTAAATATTTCCCTATAGTAGACACGTCTCTCAATATACCATGAATTAAAAGGTAAATTTATAAATTTATCTTCTACCTGTTTCTGCCTGAATAAGGCATAACCAAGCAGTCAATTGATTTCTATATCATTTATTATCATTTTTTCCTTGTTATAGTGTCGTAAGCTGGTGTTTTATGAATAGAAGGCTTTGGTTCTAATATAAGACGTTCCGACTTATTCTCCGGAATAGCAATGCATCTGATCATAGATCCTTAGATAAAACCCCCATTTTATTGGGGACCAATTAGTGAAAATGACCTCTTTCTAGTATATAAATGTAAGACTATTCTAATTTACACCAGAGATTGATTTCCATATGCAATTGATTCCAGATTGCATGGAAATAAGTCTTAGAACTGTACTAAAATAAGTTTCATAATATTTGGGCGTATTTAAATTAACAAATTATTAATTCATTAATGCTTACCCAATTGGCTTCGTACTGACAGGTAGTAAGTAATTCGTAAGCAGGAATAAATTTCAAATTAACAAGTGGTAATATTTTAAAATAATTACGTTGTTACTACATATAAAACACACTTCAATTATCTTCATTGAGTTCCATAAATATGCATCGAACAAAAACTCGATTGATTACGACATTATTTATATCAAAATAATTGTCTACTGTTGAATAAAAGTTGTCCGCAAGAATATATTAACTTAAGTGTTTCATATTGTTGTATCCGAAAACTGATCTATATATTTATAAAATGTAATAAACTTTTTAAATCGAAGTTCCTTCAATAGGTCATTTTAAAACATAACTTAAGTATACGTACTTATCTAGTGTGTTAATATAGTAGGTATATATTTTTTTCTATAATTTAACGTATGCCTTTTTACCTTTAAGGTAGTTAATCCTTTTAGGAATACGTATCTAATAAATTACCAAATCTTTCTATGATGAACTAGGAATGCGATTCCTATTATTTGATTATTAAGTTTATAGATTTATGAAAAATAAATTCAGTTTACAAACACCTTTCAAGGTTTCATGTCACTTAAGGTTACTTACGTATTTTTACCTAATGCATAGCATATTAGGTACTAACATATTAAAGTGAATTCAGGAGTCATTGATAAAAATCGCGAATCGATTCACGAATGACGCAGATACATAATAATAAATGCTTATTTACGTACCGCCATTTGCATTAATTTATTCGTCTGCATAGATTACCGCCATCTTGTCGACGCGTCAGCCTGTTTCGCGGGCATTATAAAATGGCGGCGGAAGTAATGTGTCTCGCGTTGTACGTTGAATGCGAATGTGAAAATATTATGTACTTGCTCGTATTTCGTTGTTACATTGCACTTACGCAACATAAGATAAATAAATTTAAGTGCACTAAAACAATACAGTCATTGATCATTCACTGTCAGTGATAGTCTATAAAAATAGTTTTGAAGATCTACGAGTTCAAATTCCTCCATAGCTTTTTTTCTGTGTTGTTAGATGTACTTTTGTTGTTGTGTTCTGCAAAATTAAGGCGATAGGATGACGCTTTTATAATGATACGATATAAAATCGTTTAATTTAGTTCTTCATATATTCTTACTAACATAACAGGAGCTTTCCGTAATGTACTTTACGTAACAAGTTGTACAAATTTCATTTGGCGTTAGAGACCATGTAACATTAGGTTTATTCCTTATCCATTCGCTTCACTTCACGTTTTATAAGATTGAAGTTGCAAACGAGCATGCAGCCGACCTGATGGTAAGTGGCCACTGCCGCCCATAGACATCTGTAATCAACCCCATGCAGAATGACAGACCTACCGGAGGACTCGCATGGATCCGTTGTTATCCTAAAGAACTGGGAAGTTTAGAACGTCTGTGATTAGTATATCTCCCTTACCTAAATGAGATTCTTCAATAACTACTTCCGGAGTTCAACCACAAAGAGTTCTACCTTTACAAAATACATATAATGTAATATCATTTGACCAAGTGACCGCACTCGCTGGTCTCTCGGTAACATCTGCATTAAGGAAAGCCGGAGAACGAGGAGAATGGAGGCGAATTATAACAACTTTAAATGACTTTCATTCTGGACACGACCTTCAGTAATGAAGAA
>DWLI01001720.1:0-14729 GCA_018249915.1 Cecropterus dorantes dorantes | reverse complement strand
ATAGTTTTTTTGGTATATATTTTTCGTATTTAGTAGTCAGGTAGTAGGTAGATAAATGGTGCAAGTAGCATTAAAGTTGCCTTAGTTATATATCACTGATTATATTACAGGTCGAACGAGTGTGGTTTAACCGGGGAGGTACCCTTGTCACACCTACTTTTAAAGAGAATCAGTTCTTGCGTTTCGGTGAAAGGGTGTCGTAGCCGGTTCACTTTATTGAAAGGCGACAAAATATCAAATTGGTTACGAATGTCCATGGGTGACGGTGATAAAGTGGGTCGTATGCCCATTTGGTACTTGACATTTACAAAAAAAAATACTCATAGTCCCATTTTTGCAGTAATAAAGTAGTGTCTTCAAGCAGGGTGTTGGTGTGGTGACATAAACTTCGCGACAGATGTTGTAGTGAATATTAAAACTTTAGATAAGGTGTTGTGATTTTGATAATTATATTCATACATATAACAATACAAAATTTTACTTGTATTAGTTTTAGATTTAACTTAGTTTTTTAAAGTTTAACGTACTATTTTATTTTATTTTCTAACGTACTATTTAATGGCAATAGTTATCCAAAGATAACTCAATTAAAATGTATCAGGGGATAAAGATGACGACCAGTCTGTGGAGGTCCCACCTCCACAGACTGGTCGTCCTCTTCGCCACGGAGGGACACTTTCTTCGCCAAACTCACATTATTATCAGATTGTTAGATGAAATATAAAATACCATAAGAAAACCAGAAAGGTTCGGTTCCAGCCGCCATAATCTAAATCTTTATAAAAAAAAAACTTCAAGACTCTACAAATAAAAGTACACTATACCTCGATTTGTATTTATAACAAGCTGAGCCCCGCGATTATACTCGCGTTTAAAAAATGTTACTTGAAATTTGAACTGAAAATTTTAGGTCTAAAATTTTCAACATTATAGCATAGTTTTAGAGAGAATTGATGGTAAGTGACATAAGCTTTAGTGCCGTGGCTGCGTAAGTACCCTCACGCGCGCGCGGGTTCTTAGGTTTTCATTTTTTATGCGGAATCCTAATTACATTTTCTAAAATAAAAGTAGCCTAAATTTGTTCAGCGGTTTTAGAGATTACCGAGAACATACAGACAGACGAAAAAATTATAATTGATGTTTTGTTCTCAGTATCGTATATACTTATATGAAATTGCATTTAGTAGAAAGCTATTATTTTGATATTACAAACAGACACTTAAATTTTATTTTGGTATATGTATAGATTCATATTTTAGTACATAGCTACTTATAAAACATTAAATATGTTTACGTAGAAATGATAACGAAAGAAAAACACATTTATTTTCCAAACAACTGTAAACATCAGAATTGGCAAATAAAAATCTTTTGGTCTTTCCTTCCATCAACACCACCCACTAAGTAACTAAACTAATTTTAGTAGCATAACAACAGTGTGTGCAGAATACGACTGACAAGGCCTTTCAAATAAGTTTACTCAGTAACAAGGATGCAATTATTCGCAACCAAGCTCATATAGTTTCAGAAAATCAACACTAGGAATATGTTAAAAGAGAAACAATTGATCAAGACATGGTTTTAAAACAACCCTAAGTGACTCCGAGATGGCACTGTATAAAAGCACTAAACAGTGTTAGGCGCTGGACGTTACTGTGTGAAGAGTGCTGTTAAGAAGACACTTATTCCAACAATTGGACAAGAGTTTTAAAAGAAGTTTCCGTGGTTCGTTCGCGGTGGTTCTACTGCGTCTACTGCCACATAAGCAGTATAAGTGCTGGCTGCTGTTATGTTCTGGTTTATGAGTGGCAAGGAAGACTTATTTATTTAAGTTGGTCCAACTTAGTTTTTATGGGCTGTAATGCATGTGGATCTGGCTTTTAGGTAAGACTCTAATCTTAGCTAGGGTTGATTACAGATGTCTGTGGTCACTAATGGCTGCTTACCACAGAGTGGACTGCATACTCCTTTGCTATTTCTATATTAAAAAAGAGACTATTGACATGAATGCTGAAAGTAAAATATAAATTGAAACTAATGAGTAAATTTTCATCATTTGTAAAACTCATTCTCTATGTCATACGAAAAAATCTCTAGTTTAATTTAAAGATTTTAGAACATGTTAGTTTAATTTTTAAAATATCTATTGTTTTGGTACGTGACCTAGTGCGCGACATCTTCAGGCTGACGGCGTTTGTTATAAATAAATACGAAACCGTTGCCCGCTCTCCCACCTGACTCATTAACTCATGTTAGTGATTACTCTAACTGTCGATTTTGTTCAATCAATTCAATACTTTTAGTGAAAACATTATCTATCATATAGCTTATATAGCTTAAATTGTCATCTATATTTTGTTTCAATTTAATCCGAATCTAAATGTTCTTGATAAAATGAAAGTATACAAGTTTAATCGCCCATAAGTTTTGAATCCTGTAATCTATATAAATAACAAATATGAAAGTTCCACATGTCTGACTATAGCATTTATTTGCAAAAATATAATTTACAGGACAAATAATAAGTAATTACAGAATTTATTATAATTTTTACAATTATTGTCTGTTTCTTTGTTGGTGTGTTTGAAACCGTATTAATTCGGAAAACTACACAATTTAATTTAAAGGACTAAAACCAAATATAGTCCATCATGATGAAACATTTATTATTTATTTTATTTGAACTACCAAGTCTATCAAATGTTATAAAAATTAATTAAAGTTTTGATACATTTTTTGAGTTTTAATTCGTTATAGACATTTTTACTATACACATACTTAACTATAACTTGCGGTTAAAATTGGAGCATCTCGAGAATGTAATTCTGTGTTATCAAGTCTGTGTCTTTAAACCAGAACTAGGGGAATATTAAAAGACAAAAGGTAAAACTAAAGTTGTAGTTTGTCTGCCTCTTTGTTTGATTGCTTGCTTGTTTGTTTGTGGTCTTTGTGTTTGCTTGCTTGTTTGTTGGTGTCTTGGTTTAGTTGTCTATTTGAGTATTACACTATGAGCAAAAACTACTGAATATATTTTGAGAAGTTTAAAGGATTTAAAACTTTTATTTAATTAAGCTTAAGAAACACTAATATAATTTCAGGATATTGTCTGTAACATATGCAAGAGCACATTCGACGACTGGTGAATAGCTATTTTATTGTATAACGGAATTTGCAAACTTATGTTGACACACGTACATAGGTATTTTAAGTTAAAACACCAGGCCTTACTGAAAATAACATGAAAATTTATAAAACCTAGACTAAATATTTAAGTTTATTAAAAAAATAATAATTATAAAATAGAAGTCACTGGTATTTATTTACATTATGCAGGTGGTGAACAGAAGTATTAATTACTGCTGTTATTTGGCCTAAAAGGTGTCGTAACCCAAATACACTAACTAACACAAGGCGTTAGAATTGAGTGCTTAAAGCATCTGTGCCCAAGATCGAATAATGGTTCCAATTCCATTTATAGTCGATAAAATAAGTGGTCCAATTAGTATCACGTGGATTGCTTGAAATTTATAAGACGAAGAAGACTCCTTAACACTAAGACAACAAGAAAACGCATTAACTAGAACATCAGTCCCATGATATGTTCGTAGCAGAGGAAGTATCTATGTTGGTAGTATTGGGTATCCTAAAAGCTATCTCGTATACCTACTAGGTACTTTAGACCAGGATACAAAGCTTGGTACATGACACTCTATAGGCAAGCATATAGCAAGACAAACGATGAAATTTATCACCTTTACGCCTTCATTACTTTACACGTGAGAAATGTTTTACTTTCATGTACAATAATTCAGTTGGACAGTAAGAGATCTTGTACTTAATAAACTGTAGGAGTATTTACTCAAATGTGTACATATTTAATAAAGGCAATTAATTAATGACTCAGTATCAAACTATACTACGAATGATAATATTATTTCGTATTACACATATTTATGGACAATTTGTTATTAAATGTATGATAAATATCGCCATCATAAGCTATGTACATAAGATATTAAATTGTTTTACCATTTTCTATTTACGTATTCATACTTTATCAAATAAAAATTCTCGCGAGTAAATACTAGAGTATGTCAATCGACCTATAAAGATTCGTATATATTTTTTTAAATCAGATTTCTATCAGAGATAAGAAATTATAATAATAATTTAAGAATCTTAGCACTTATCAATTGCTCTATAATGATACCAGAACTTCGCTCATGTATAGCGAAGTTTAGAAACTAATGAGTCAAATGTCGGTGATAAAGCGAATGAAATTAAAATAAACTCTTAAATTAGTGTAATTTTGGCCGCGTTCAGTATGTTTAACCTTAGATTAAAGATAATCTGGGAAACAGATAAAATATTTTTTTCTAAATGCTTTGTATTGTAACCAGGGGGAAGCTAGTAGGAATGAGGTGACACACTTTTGTCGACAGCTGTCGAACGACAGATACCAGATCCCAAAATACCAGAATCTTCGAAGAAAGCTATTATGTAAAATTGTCTCGCTATTGTGTAAAATAAGGTTTTTATTTATAGTTACTGCTAGGTCGAAGTCAGGTCGAATGGATACCTACTTATTAACGATTCATAATTTATTTAAATAAGTTTGCATTCATATTTTTGCACTTATTTACATTATGACTACAGTATCTACGAATATTGTTAATGGCAAATTTGCGATGTAGGTAATTATAGGAGAAAAATGATTTAATTGATTATTGAAATCAGGGTTAGAGTCCCCGACTCTACTTGTTGGCATTGGTTTTATAAAAAAATATTCCTGCTGTCCGACATCGGTCGACGTATTAATTAATGTTCTCTATGATGACATGTTAAATTATCCCTTATGATTTAGGCAGGTCGGGAGCCAAATCGTTCTTTACGTCAAAGGTTGCAACATTAGCGACCGCGCCGGTTTGTTTACACCGGCGTTTACATTGTTGTCGGCGTGGTGCGTGCAGTAATGGGTTAGAGGCGTACCCTCGTGACGATAAGCGGAGTGGCGAGGTCCGCGCCGCCCACCAGTCGGAGGCCCCAGTTGGTGTCCCGGCTCTCTCGCCGCAGCGTCACCACAAACGTATGCAGCCGCCCCATTGCGAGGGGAGTGAGGGGTTCGATGCACTGCGCGGACGCGCGCTCGTTGCGCGACTTGCGACCACGGCGATGAGACGCGACGTTGTGCGGGCAAATTTAGCTCCACCGCAAACTACAACCCGCCCCTCCCCCCGTGGTTCTGCACTGCATGTAACCCTGCCTTCGCAATCGACCTAATTCAAATTACGGAAACTATACTAATTAACCAAACAGATTTCCCGCGGTGCAGCGAGACACGCAGCTTCCCATGTTTTAATTAGTTTTGCCACGTTATACGATACTTTTTAACAATACTACGTAGCGAGTGAATGATGGCTGGGATGGTAGTTTTGGCCCGCGTTTGTTTGTTTATGTTCAATTATTTTTACAATGTAACAACGTGTGGGAAGCATAATGCACACAGAACAACGACTTCCGTTAATGTAAAAGAAAACTATGTTATACTATAGGTACTCGTATTTACCCACGGTTTCAACCGCGTTTAAAAAATGGGACATAACATATATAACTGTAATTTTATACATATAACAATTTTACCAATATATTTTTTCTGGGTCATTCTTATGCCATAGGAATCGTGATGTTTTTTTAGGCTAACAGTAACATATGTGTCATTCAGAATTATAATTAATAATATAACCAAACCATCCAGATCCGTTTAGCCATTCTAACATTGTAGAGTAATAAACATCCATCCATCCATTCACACAAGGTTTTACCCTTATATGATTAGTAAGATAAGATTATATTTAACTACATACAAAATTATACTATTAACATATTTTTAAACTATTGTCAATCAATGAATACCCCAGCACGAAAATGATGGCAAGAGAACCGTTATTACTTAATACCGTAATAATAATGCTGATTGGTATATTTTACATTAAGTTATGCTAAGGACATTATTGAAGATATACAATAAGACATGCGGATATCTTCATTATGTTATCTTCAATGAAAGACTGTCACAGTTAAGGCAGTTGAATTTCCCACTACTATGCACATAATTTCGAAAAATCGGAGATCCATTCTACGGATTTCAACGATTTCAATTACAATGGTACGTCAGGAGTTGTTCATTACAGAAGAATTAAATTAATATATATGAAAAGTGGTTAAAGTTGATCGTATTTCGACAGCGGAAGCTCAACCGTCACATATTTTATTTTCTGCCTATCAAGCGTCTTCTTCCTAAAATCGGGATCCGGATCCGCCCGCATCGGTCACGTTTACCACGGTAATGAGTATTGTTTGTGTTAATCCAGGTCATAGACTATGTCTTAGTAAGAAAAGATAGTAGTAGTAGTAGATAGTAAGAATAAAAAAGATGTAAGATGACCAAGGCACAAGATGAAAGGTAGCCATGGGCGGCAACGTCAACTTGCCATCAGATGAGCTGCATACAAGTTAGTTACTTTCATTTTTAGGCGATTTTTCAAAGGTCATCTCTTTGCCACGTACTTATGTTGACTAAAAATGCTGTAACCCATACAATGATAGATGTTCACCCCACCTGACAACTTTCGAGATTTGAAATGTTTCAGTGGTTCCTCAAACAAATTGAACTAATTTCAACACTGCACAAATTTTATATTGATCGTAGACCTAAGGGTGACTCCCTTACAATTACGATTAGATTAGATAGTTTCTTTCCTGCTTCCTAATTGCAAAGAAATTGACACAGGTGGGTTCAACCGACATTGTTCGCAGCTAGCTTCATAGAAGTTCCCATTTAAAAGAATTTAAAAGAAAATCAGTACTTTTTGCCAGAAAATTGGATACACGGTTACTTATAATCTTGTATAAAAATACCTCTGAAGGTATCATTGCATTGCCAATCATGTATAGATTTGTATCCTGGTGTTCATAGCAAGATACTAAGATACGACATCTTGGCAGGGCTCGATGAGATGAAAGATGGGTAATTAGATATTGGCTAGTTCCTCGCGAATAACGAAATGTGCATGACGAATACGAACAACTACATATGTATCATAAATGTATAACGGGATATATCAGGCGTGACATTGGTATACATTAGCGTATATACATTATTGTATATAATACCTATTGACCAATACCAAAGGAACTGATGTTTTATAATTACAACATTACAATTAGAATCTTAATTTAATTTTGTAAAGCACTTTTAAATATCATGTTGAAATAAAGGTAGGTAAAACATTTTCATCTAATTTTGGTATATCAAATGCATGTACCTACTACACTAATCCCTGTATAATAATAATGAGAAGATCAGCAGTTTTTTAAGTTTCTACTTCTTTCTCCAAGATATATTGTGTTGCAGTCATTTTCTTTAGAATATGTCTTGCAGTTATCAAGATTAGCGCTAGGAACGACGGATAAGCAGACGTCATCTTTCGTTTATACTACGTACTGATTTAACAGCACCGATTTTAATTATAGAATGTTATTGAAATAAATTATTAATAGAGTTTTAAAGAGCGAATGCATGCGTGGCACTGCGTTGAATGTAATATGTATTATACTAAAATTATAATTCTAATGACACACGAGTCGAAATATACTCTGTACTAGTTATAGGTCATGTAATAAATGTTATTAAATGAAAATAACCGATATAGTAACGTGTATCTGAACGGTGTGCTATTTTTGACACGCTGGTATTTTATACATTTTAACCTGTGACAACATAATTAATCTCATAGTATATGAGATAATTGGAATCGTTACAATTTAATCTAATTAAAAGTGAAATTGAAATGGAGTAGTTGTTATTATGGTGAATGGTGACCCCAATCCTAATTCACTAGCGTAAACATTTCGATACGTTTTATTTACTGTTTATGGCAGACGTAGGTCAGCCAATGATATCTCCCTCCCCCCGCAGTTAAGCCGTATCTCATAGTGTTGCCGCGTTTACAAGCAGTAATATTGTACTATGTAGTCTGTTACAACAAAATACATTTTTATAGTAATATCCAACTTCACTTTCTGTAGCATGGACACAACATTTTTCTTGCAAATCAAAATTTTATGCAAAAATAATTTAGACAGGACTGATGTCTACCACATCAAGTCAGGTAAGAATAAGGTAGGTAAGGCTGCTGACTATAAAAGTGACCTTTACTTTAAAAAAAATGTTTGAATAATTATATAGAAATAAAAAGAAGAAAAAACATATTTACCCTTAAGCCTCTTATGCCATATCTGGGTTCTTCCTCAGGGTCGGGACGTTGATGCGGCACGCGCCAGAAAGGAGGCCTCTGGTACATCGGCATTCTCGCTCACACCTCGACTTTGTAGTGGATTCTAGAAAAGGAATAGCATACTAATTATCTATTGTCTTTCTATTATGTACGCCCATGTTTCTACTATGAACATTACATATATATATGTAATACAAAATTAATATGCACAAAGTATTCAAAGAATTATCTAACAGTAAAAATCACCAAGTGAATAATAGATATTCGTTTAGTAATAGATTTAATAAATCACTTATGCTCTTATTCAATTACATGCACTTATTGAATAACTTTGTTTTCTAATTGGCAGGCAGAACTCTATTTAGTGCCATTTCTCTATGTTTAAATTACATCAAGTATTGCCAGAACCATTTTCATTAATGAGAAATACAAAGTAAGACATATGATATCACTTAAATATCAACAGACATACAGACACAACATATACATTTTACAGAGTCCATAGAATTCCGGTAATTCGTGATAAAATTGAGGTGTAGGTGTTTGGCATCGCGGTTTTTAATAAATCACCGGTGTTATGAGCAAGGCCGCGTGGACACCGGAGCTACTCACCAGATGGCGTGGTGTCCTGCGTAGCGTCGCTCTCGCTGTGTCCGCGTATTATCTCGAATTATTCCGGGGCACATCAAACTATGTCTATTTTTCGTGTCGAGATGCGCGCGAGACGTTCGGCGCGCCGTGCTTCGCGTGATTTACAAGCGGACCGCGGCCGCGCTGTTTCTGGGCCGCTACGAAATTCGCAATAATCCATTTCGTCTCCCAGTCGGCGAGCGTGGTCAACGCTCCCGAAATTGTCCGTTTTATTCAAACTTACCGACGTTTCTGGGCCGAAACGCTTTGTCGAAGAGGCGCCGCTATATTTTTTCACTGAATCGGTCCGTTGACCTGGACGATAATGTAAATCTTTTCTCGTTTTAACGGCACTTAAGTAGGTTTGCGTAAAGAGGGATGAGTCCCATTAAAATAAAATATAAATGTTTACTTTTCGGAACGCTTCATCTGTTAATTTATTTGTTTTGTAACGAAGCTGGGTATTTACAAACCGAATATTCCGTTTTACTTCAATAGCGATAAGTAATAATAATTAATGGGTTTAAGCTATAACAAATGACACTGTATAACAATCCCTACACTTGTTTAAATTAGTGTAAATAGGAATCTAGGCAAACCAAAAGTAAATGAACTGACGAATTAATGTTTAATTTTTTATTATTTATGTACATAAAATGGCGATTTTAAGCGACAATGCATACATTTGAGCACATTATCTGATTTGAATATTGAATTGTTACGTCTAATTATACATATATTAAATCAAAATAGATCAAATTTAAATCTTTGTTTATTCTACTTTTTCATTCAAAACTCAGAAGCTAAAATATTTTGTATTACAGAATAAAAGGAGCGATAACGATTTATTTATACAATAAAACCCTTGAGCTATACAAGTGCGATAGTCACTGCCGTTTAGAGGTACATGTGACGTACCCTAAACTGAAACGAGGTCTTATCTAAAGTCCATAACATATGCGTCCGTAAAGGCTTATTTAAAACCCCTAAAAAATAAGTTGAGACGATTCGTAAGAACTTGTGCTTATAAACTTATTAGGCTTGAAGACATCAATGCATTTACATTACTTTGTTGCAGTGACGCCGCTGTACGTATGTACGATACAGTAATATCCTACTGTAGATGGCTTTCAATATGACTCACTCTAATTTCTAATAAATTGAGAGCTCTTTTTAGTTTTATAATTATTAAATAGTCGACTTTACTTTATTTCAATTCAAAGGTGTTTTATTTACACACTTATTCACGTAGTAAAACATCAATAAAGAAATACAGAAAATTATTCTTGGCTATATCAATAAGTGTTGATATAATAACATTGTCAGAAGGATTATATAAGCGCAACTATATTATTAACGTTTTTCAACATTCCGTAAAAACAAATAATAAACTTAATTTATGCTTTACACAACAAAATCAATTTTATTTTCATAAACAAAGACAAACAAAACATATCATATATTAAAAAACAAGCTTAATCAATATTACTTAGCGGTGGTTTTTGCTACTAAAAATCTTTGAAATATAAAAAATAGAATAAACGTACCCAAATACTCTTTTCTTTAGAATTATATATTATAAAGAAAGTATATTTGGGTGTAAAACGTCAGTGAGAATATTAGCATCGGGTCTAAGACACTTACAAGAGCGCCTACTCGCCGTCGCCTGTCGCTTAATACGCGTTTATGGCACGAGAAATATTTAGATTATTTCCTTACGTTTGAATCATCAACATGTTCCTTTTTATAATAGTACATAGTATTATCATACTTAATAAACATGAAATATACATAGTTTTGTGTTAATATATTATCGAAATATCTAACTACACCACCCAAATATAGTATCACACTTCTTTTTCCTGTTATCGTGCACACTATAATATATTTTAATATGCATATAAGCGAAATATTGGATAATAACTTGTATTTATTTGACTTTTTAAACTATGATATTTAGGTAATGCATATAATGTAAGAAGTATTTTGGAATAAACATATAATTTCATACTATATTTCATTAAACCTAGATAACTAATCAAAACATATAATTTATAAAGATACCTCTTTTAAAAATATTTTAGTTGAAATATTGAAATAATTATAAGCAAATACAAATGCATCTTAAGCCACAACAAGTAAGCAAAATCTGTTGAATAAAAATATAATCAATTGACTGTACAACGAACGACTTTATTTGTACAGGCTTTACAAAAATCTGAACTAAAACAATACATAACAATATGATAACGTGCCGTCACTCTATTATGTTATAAAAATGATACTTTGCTTAAAATTATGTAAAAGTAATGACTAGGTTTCAGTAAATATTCACCACGTTGAGCATAATATAAATGTTACTAAAATTTAACATTTCAAACTTAAACAATTTAGGGAATATTTACAAAAAGTTAATTTAGTAGCTATAGTAATATTCGTAGTATAATATTTTTCATAAATTGAATTTGAGATTACTATGATAAATATAATAGTATAGTGTGTTTTAGACAAAATTTATTATGTAATCAACATTAGCAAAGTTTGACTAATAAAATATTTCTTCTCAATATAGTTAAAGAATCGTATCATATAAACGAGTACAATAATAAGATGGCAAACATTAAAGTTTATGTCATGGAAGTCGTCTTTATGAGAATATATGGTTATGACCACCTTTACAGTTTCAATCAAGGCCATATTAAAGCAAGAAGCCATATGTGAGCACTATATGATAACTGCTCTTATAAAAGTCCTTTGTATCTTACACACCACTGTGAAAAACTGACGTAGGAACATCATGACTAATATTATAATTATTTATAACACAAAATAAGTATTAATGTTTGAATAATCTTTATGTATTAATGACATTTGCGCAATGATTCTTTGTAATATATCGAGATATGAAGTACTGTAAAATATGATTTACTTATAATAATGTAATTCGATTATATCAACAAACGATTCGGCGTCCAATAATAAATATCGACGTAAAAAAGCGGAAATGCTGTAACTCGCACCTATGTATGTCATTTTATGCCGATTAGAAATCACAAATAAATATTGTGTCTAATGGTTTGATTCCGGTGGCTATACAATAAATACAATCTTTTGTTAATTACAACACTGTAGTGTTAAAATTAACACTATGTTTTGAACTTCTAAACCTCGAAAGGTTTTCAACTCTTATGGACATTAGTCAATATGTCAGTCACAACATTTACTCTATTTTCCTCGATAAATATAAAACATAAATGTGATAACATTGGTAACTTTAATACGCGGTAGGTATTTTTATATAAAAAGCATAGCTCATTTAATAATTTAAAAGTCTAACAAAGCGGGTTTCGTGTCGCGCGCACACTTGATGAGCGAGTACATAAGTTTAACGAAACCAGTATCTTTGGGTTTCTCGAGGCCGCGGAGCAGACGATTCTTCATCACAGCGACGAACTCTCGGTTACTCAACTGACCGTCCACTGTAACAAAATAATAAATATTTAAATGATAATTAAAATGCTAAATTTAAATGCTAGTAATTATAAAGACGATGCAGACTTAATATTAAAATAATATATAATAATATTAAAATTACTATATATATAATAATATTAAAAGAACATTATTTTTAGGTACCAAACACTTTACTCTGAATTTTGGATCCCCTTAGGTCTGGTCATTATATTCATTAAGAATTGACAATCAACTTATTCGATATATTTTAAGTTGTTTTCAATAAGTAACCTGCAAAAATAAACGTATTATTACTATGACAATTCATATAATATTAAAAGGTGCATAGACGCACAATGCCGTACGATGCACCAGCCATACATTAGCCTTTTAAGGTCCACTACCGTGATGGGGGTTTTGGTTAAATTTGGTTGGTGATCGCAATGAGTTATAAACTACTTGATTAAGAGGTTTCTAAGCTCTTAAACGTTGCTTTTACAAAAACGGTGAAATAGAAATAAAATAAAAATACATAATAACTGAATATAACAAATTGATTTGTACGTATACATTTGGATTTTTTTATTTTGTAATATTTCACACATACCCATAGTTATATTTTTCTGAAATGTCAACTTGAATGCGGTGGTATGAAGGCTTCATCATAGTGTTGGTCTCTATAAGTATGATACAAGAACAAGCGACACACTGCTTTTATCAAAGATCGTGAAGACGACAATAATGACGTGTAGGTGTATGGGCCACGGTGATCATTAAAAAAAACCGATTAAGTGGTAGTATCAATGGTGTGTGTGTGTGGTGCAGTTTGATTAGTCTCCTTACTAAAGACGTATTGTTCAATGAAATGAAATGAAATATCTTTATTTTGCATAGGCCTACGGTGACACTTACCAATTGTCAATTACAATTTTTTTCTTACTCTACCACCGGATCGGAACACGACCTCAACTGAGAAGGTCCGGCAAGAAACTCAGTGGGTTTGTCTTTTTTCGTAATTTTTTTAACCATCTTGATAATTACATGGGCAATAATAGCTAGTTCACATTGAATATAGTGTCTTCACTACGATAATAACATGCGACTGTAGATCCACAGGGGGCTACGGTGCGCTCCACGTCAAATAAGGGAGGCGTGCATTAATTGTAATTAGTGTAAAAGGAGGTAATTTTAGTGTTTTTCGACGCAACCCCTCGGTGAAATGTACATTTTTTTTACTAGACTCAACTAATCGCACGTAAGATTGTACAAAATTATTAGAGACTTGTTTTACTAAATTAAAATTAGTTTTTTCGTAATTAAACACGGTTACTCGTAAGGAAAGAATACGTCATAATAAGCCGAGACTGCCGCACCTACGTAAGAATAGGTGATATTTGACACTACCCCACTTTCTTCTAAATATCTCACGTAATTAATGGATGTCCCCTAATTATGGTACAGGAGGAAGCGACTTACTGTTTTCGTCGCTTATGTTGAAGACGACGTTATTAACGTGTTCGTGTATTTTACGTGGGCCACAGTTTGCGCCACGTGACGTAGAGTCGGTTGATCGATAGACGTATTATAAGTGTCGATTAAATTCAATATTTTGTAATACTACAAAAATTACAAAACAAAACAATATTAAAGTGTAAGAGCATAGAGTGTATACGAGTAGACTAATAGGCGCACTTTAGCTTAAATATCAATTTCAAAAAAATGGTTTGATGGTGGTTTCTAAGCTTAATCGTATTGTGTGCTTACAACAGCAGGATACTACATCGAGGGATTTACTGTTCTCGTCAAATGTAGTATATAACGTAGATCTATCACTACGTTAATAACGTGCGGAGTTAGGTCTACGTGCCAGAGAGCTTTTGTGCTAAAATATCAATTTAAATAAAATGATCGGTGATTTTAATAAGACAATATTATACTATAGATTTGTATAAGTGTGATACGAGAGCAAGCGACTGACTTTTCTCATTGAATATAGTGGAGACGACATTAATGACGCATTTATAGATCGACAGGTGTCACGGTGCTAATAAAAAAATAATTCGGTGGTAGTATCAAGTGTCAAGGCTTCATCATACGGTTTATATTAGTAGGTTAACGTGACTTACTGTTTTCATCGAAGATGGTGAAGACAACGTTAATAACGTGCGGATGGAGATCCACGTGGTCACGGTGCTCATAAAAATAGTTCAGTAGTAGTTTGACACTACTACTGAACTATTTTTTAGACTTTATCATAGTGCTTATATCAGTGGGTTAACGTGACTTACTGTTTTCATCGAAGATGGTGAAGACAACGTTAATAACGTGCGGATGGAGATCCACGTGGTC